>JAGXCT010032799.1:0-17717 GCA_022495035.1 Philopotamus ludificatus
GTGATTATTAGCCCTGTCGCGCAATAGCAATCCTTTCATCATGGGAGAGACCTCCCCAGAGAGTGGTCCCCTAGAAAAAAGGAAGAGGAGTGAAAGTATCGAAGCTAGAGCTAATTGGTCAACAGATTAGGGTTTTCCTTCTCAGGGTATACGCTAAATTTTGTTATTTTATTTGCTCCAAAATGCGAAATTGAGGCGACAAACGCTAATTAAAAAAAATAGATGCCAAAAAGATGTATCACTAATCATATTTAATCTAAAACGACTACATTTGACTTAAAGAAAAGAGATTTTTAAACCAAAATATTTTATGAATAAATAAAATCAATTTTAAATATTGGAAAATTAAATTAATGGACCGCTTCTAGTACAATTCTAGTTAGCACTATCTCTGCAATTGATCGATTAAATGGCAACGTACGATTTCTCAGCAATCGCAGACGTGATATAACATTGTGTCTGTTGCGATCGCCAATCTACCCATACGTCTGCCTATAGAACGCGATACAAATCCTCGTCCACTTGCGGTGACAGATTATGCAGCCACTCTAGATTCACATAACGTTGCATTAATCTAGTAATAAAGATTTTATCAATAGGTCCCTGTGCGAGAGTCTGAATTAGATCAGTCCGTGTGCCAATTCTTCGAAAGAGCTCATAATGTGTAATAGCCCTCGACAATATTCCACAACAATAAATGGTAAACGTGGTCATCGTCGCGATGATTGCCCGGTTGGTCTCGCAGATTATGCTGCACCATATGCAAATAATATTATAATAAAAAAAATACAGATATTTTTTCTTAAACTCGATGATCGTACTCAGAAACGGACGTAAATATTAATTATTTATATAATCCGGTTATAGTAACGCTCTCAAATTTAAACGCTACTGAGCAAAAATGTGCTCGCGAAAAAAGTTGATTAGAATTGAAATAAATTATCATCAACGGCTCGTGTATGCTTTGTGAATGTGTGTGTAATGTCAGTGTGTGTATGTATGTGTATATTAAAAAATGTGCGAGTGGTCAGTGCGATGGTAGGAGGGATCGAGGTGGCTACCGTGTGGAGAGGGTCGCGAATACTCGCTTCCCAATCCGTGCAAAAAAAATAAAACAATAATAAATAATCAAAATGAAAAACATGCCTAATTCATATGACGTTTTTACCATCGTGTTATATATCAAAAAAAAATATATTAATTTTCATCGGTAACATTTGACGATACCTGATATGGAGATATGGAGATGTAGCATCCAGTGGTGGCCACACATAAATTTGCAAGTGTATTATGTAAATGTGGGTGTAAATGTGTATGTACGCTCAAATGAGTTTTTTTTTCGAGCAAAGATTTTTTCGCAGTAATTTGCAAACTGTAACAAACTACGCCACTGGAGAGCCAAACCGAAATAAATTACTATGCGATATAATGTGAATAATATACATATGTGGATGGTTATATGGACAGTGCAATGGGGGTAAATAATGAAAAAAAGCTCGAACGCGGTCTGTTAATAAAACAATGGCATGAAAGTAATAATGTGATCGTGAAAAATTTATATGTAATTTCATTAAGGTCTGAAAAATAAGTTTTATTATTAATTAAGCAGGGGTTTAGTTTTAACAAGCGAAATGCGATATTTTTATATCATTTTAAATTAAACGTGTTTTGAATTAAAGCTCTATTATATGAGTGCTGAAAAATATTTTTATGATTTCATAAATACTAATAAAAAAATAATAATATGTCATGTAGAGATCATTCAGATATAAAAATACTTTTTATTTATTAATTTTCAAGTAGAGCATTTCTATTGTCGTTTCCGGAAAAGCTTGCCAGTTCAGAATTCTTATCAATTTAATTTTGCGATAATTCTTCAATAGTTTATGATCAACTTAATAAAAAATTCACATTAATAATCCTAATAATTATAAAACTCTGCAATAGCTTCATACCAGCTTCGATTTAAAAAAAATCATCATAAAATAAAATTTATTGACAAACATTCTAACAAGAATTCTTTAAAAAAATGAATATATTCGATATAATTGAAATAAACTGATTAAACACATGATCTAGTTAAATAATTTATTAAAGATTTGATAACAATTCTAAAGATGCAAGAGGAATGAGTCTCCCATACTTATATTCCCCCCAGTGTCAAACCACGTCACTGGTTAATTTCAATATTAATTCTTTTTTATGATTATTTGTTCAACGAAGGATATATGGCATTACATTAATTAATTCGATCATCATCATTTGCCAGACACATTGTTTGCTGCAGCTCGTTGATTGTATGGACCTTACCAGACTCTCAAATCGCACGAGGACTCTCCTTTTACATCCATACCGCAGTTGCCCATGCGGTTTATTAAAAAGAGGTTTCGTTCTCTTAGCCATTGCTGGCATTGGACGTGTATCTTCCACCATCCTGGTATCGTATTTTATCCATCTTACTGTGTCAAGGCAAGTGGAAGAGGGTTTGTCTCGGTATTCACATTCCTCTTCTCTGGAGTTTCCGGCGTGACGAGCGACGGCTAGCATTATCATTGTTGCATAATAGCAATCTTTTCATGATGGTAAAAACCTTTCCAAAGTAGAGGTTTCCTAGTAAGGAGGACGACCGAGTAAATTTATTGAAACTAGCTGGTTTATTGATCTTTATCGGGTTTACCTTCCCAGGGTATGTTGGTTTTATTGGTGAGAAAAAAGTAATATTTTATTAGAATATTATACTATAATAGTTGATCCTAATTAAAGGCTATACAGGTTGTTAACCATCGTACCTTTGGTTATGCGGCTAATCAACGATATTCCTGTTATGTAGTTGTAACTTATATTTAATTGTTATGGGGTACTATTGATATCATCATCATCAGCCACAAGGCTTTCACTCGCTGAGGGCATGGGCCTTACCGAACTCTCAAATGGCAATCGAGGCCAAAGGAACCTGAGTCTCACACGTGACGTGAAGGCTCCCCTTTCGTGTCTATACCGCGGGGACCCAAGCCATCTTGGTATGAGGTTTTTTGTAAAGAGTTTCCCTCTCTTGACCATTGCTGATAATAAACATACATCTTTTACCTTGTTGGTATCGGATTTTACCCTCTCGACTGTGTCCAGGCAAGTAGGAGAGGGTTTGACTTGGTATTCGTTTATTCTCTTCTCTATGGTGTTATCTGCTTATAACGAGTCACAAGTGTCAAGTAGCGAGCGACCACATAACCAAACCTAACCTAACCTAACCTAACCTATATAGATATTTTATCATTTAATTCATAATAAAATAAGACGAATTTCCTAAGACTTTTCTAAATAAATCTAATAGATTAATCTGAAATAAATTAATAAACACCCTTTTCTAAAAATATATTAGCCAAGTAAGACGATAAATGCATGTGTTTACGAATAGTTTGTCAAATATAAATAAATATAAAATGTAAAAAAATAATAATTTTCTAGCATTCATTCCTGATAAACATTTTAGTTTTAATCTAGACTTAAATTGCGTTGAGAGTGGAGCTTTAAGTTTACGAACAATTAAATCAATATTTCTTGATAAATATTAGGTTTTTCTTGATAATCATTGTTTTTCAATATTTTTTTAAACTGTGCTTAGAAAATAAAAAAAAATGGTTTGTACCTTGAACTGTATTATTTTAAAATGGCATTCACCCGTGACGACGGTTCCAAAACAACCGTTTCGTCCGAAGGGGGTATCTCGGATACCCCAAGCATATCAAGTCAATTATTCTAAGAATAAAAATAGTTATTCATGATATGCTTTATAATTTTATAGATATTTCGGATTTTTTAACTAATCAGTGTGATGCGTGAATGACAACGCTCACGGCGATGTCTTGCCGTAGACTGAGCTCTCGCGGTACGTGCGAATCGCACGTTTCACTCGCACTCGGCATATCGTACCGGACGAGAGCGAGAAAAAATCGCAACAAAAGTGGCAACAGAAGCAAATGTTGCATCTATTTTTTTTCTTTTTGACTAATTCAAAAAAGTTTGTAATACGTAGGATTTTTATAAAAAGAGCTAGTCGAGAAATATCAAAAACGTGTTAATGCATTTGCATGTATTATTTTCTTTTAAATAATATGTGTCGCTCGTTTTACACTGTGGTAATGTTCCTTCTTCAAAAATATAAAAATCATGACAATACAGAAGATTTATGTATATTTTCATATTAATATTTATTAGTTTAAAAACTATATTGTATTTAAAAATATGTGCCGTATAAATCGAAACCGAAGGTTTATTGTTTTTATTACATTTTTTTTAAATATACCTCCAATATTCAACATTGCAAGGGCGTAAAATATTTTTTATATTTGTTTGTGTGTAAAAAAATATGGTCCATATGGTAAAAATGAAGTTGTCCTGCTGACACTTGATCCTATCCTTCACGATATATGATCCTGACCACGAACAACACCAAAACACCATTCAATCATGCCCATAATCGTATGCAAAGATTAACCGGTCCAATTACAATATTTCACAAAAGTCAAAGAGAACTTGATGGTGGAGGAGGGTGTCGCGGAGGAGGGGGGAGGGCATAGTGAATTGGGAGGGGCTCATCGTCTGATAATTACAATTTAGATAGTAGAAGGTAGCTGGAAACATGTCTGCAGCATCAATATTCATGCCTGGGATTATAACAGACAATATATACACTCTTCCATTAATACATTTCTCCCTAATTTGAATACATCCAGTACCCCTCCTCCAGACCCCCTCGGACCTCCTCCCGCCTGCCCCCTCTGCCCCATCGGGTCCGGTGGCTTTTTCTTTTTTTTTTAATGCCGTACCAACTTATTATAATTATAATGTCAAACAGTAATATATGTGTTCAGTTCGGCGCCTATTGGGGTACTCAGTTAAGCTGGCTACACACTGACCATTTCTACATTATTAATAATAATAAAAAAAATACTCAAGCTATTTATTTGTTAAAAGAAATATATCAAGCATTTTAAATCGACCATATGGCGCTTTTAATGCATGAATTGTGGCTCAGTTTCGCCATATGGCGTTTGTGATGCTTTTTTTTCAGTTAATTTACACTGATTTTTGTTATAATTTATTGTTTTGATAATTTTATTAATTCAATCAGTATATGGCCAGAGTGATGCTGGTGTAGATCCCGCTTAAGTGCATGAGTAGAGAGGTGTGTATGGCGTATGCCGATGTGTGTATAGAGTTATTTTTACAGGGTGCCCGCTGCTGCTTGCTACTGTATAAATTATGACTGGACCTCTCGCGTACGTTAATTGGGCGCCGCAAAAACATTTTTTAATTAATTTTTTAAAAATAGGTTCAGCATTTAAACATTTTAATTAAGGATTAGATAATTGCATCCACGTATTTCCACATTAATTTTTATTAAAAATTAATTAATGCAATTTAATTTAAATATCTTACGCTGATATATTAAATTTCACAAACTAATATAAATATTATATATTTATTTATTATATACTCGACTCTTTTTTATACGATTTTAAAATAGCACGGTCTATTAAAAATAACAAATATTATATTTTTACACGAATTATTTGTATTAAGTATTTTTATTTTCACACAGTGCACCCCTGAAAAAATATATACATGTTTGTGTGCACATATAACATCCTTATGTGCATAAATAAATCTGGTCTCTAACGGATTTCTCACCACAGAGTCAGTATACCCTGGGAAGGAAAACCCTAATCTGTTGACCAATAATTGGTCTAGTCTCGATAATTTTGCTCCTCTTCCTTCTTTTTGGGGACCTTTCTCTGAGGAGGTCTTTCCTATGATGAAAGGATTGCTATTGCGCAACAAGGCTAATAATCACTTGCGACCGGCTACTTGAGACTCGTTTTGGGCAGATGTGCATATGTATACCTGTGTATATCTATATAGGTGTGTGTGTGTGGTCGCTCGCTACTCGTCACTCGTGACTCGTTAAAAGCAGATAACGCCTTAGAGAAGAGAACAAACGAATACCGAGACAAACCCCTTCCTACTTGCCTGGACACAGTCGAGAGGGTAAAATCAGAGACCAACAAGGTAGAAGATGTACGTACCAAGACGGCTTGGGTCCCCGCGGTATGGACACGAAAGGGGAGCCTTCACGTTACGTGTGATACTCAGGTTCCTTTAGCCTCGACTGCCATTCGAGAGTTTGGTAAGGCCTATACCCTCAGCGATTGGGAGCCTTGTGGCTGGCAAATGATGAAATGATGATATTTATTTATTAAATACCTTATTTTTATAAGATTTATTTTCATACACTCGACTCTTTTTTATACGGTTTTAAAATAGTACGGTCTATTTAAAGTAACAAATAGTATATTTTTATTCGAATATTTCGAAGTATTTTTAATTTCACAAGGACATATTTTTTTTAGCATAATAACCAAAAATCAATGGGAGAAAAAGGTAGGTGAACTAAAAAATTAAAATTTTTAAATTCCAGCCTCTTTAATTAACAAAGGCTTGGAACAGAATTTTCTCACTTATGATTCCAACTTAATACTCGCTTTAAAATTCCAACGGGACTTGCAGATTTATATGGCTGAATATCAATAATTGTATAACAACTTCTGAAACAAAAACTACAGAAGTGGATAACAGATTTCTTAACAATAAGAAATTAACCAACTTTCTATTTATATCAATTCTAACGTATTAGATGTGTCGTTAGTTTTATATTTCTCTTAAATAAAATAGAATTGGGTTTTCAATTAAGGGTACCTCTTTTACACGATGTTCTATACCATAATGCTGTGGTTTTTTTTAAATAACTCTTTAAATTTAGGGAACCAATCTTCAATTTTTCTACGAATTCTTACACTTTTGGTGGAAGATATCTACCGTGTATAAAAAATAGTTTAATATACAAAATATATAATTTATCTAATATCTATAAAATATAGAATCATTATAGCGCGTAAAAAGAGTATAAAATATATAATAAATCATGAACCAAATTAATGATATAAGGCTGCGTAAATAAAAACCGCGCAAAAAAGGCATGACAGTCTTGAAGCCACTAGCAGTTTTTAGAGATTTAGATACATAAGACCTGCTTTTTTTAAATTTTAATACAAAAATTGCATTGCTCCTGGATTTTTTTACGCTTTTTTTTATATAACGTGGTTATTAAAAGCGAGCCAAAAACCCGTGTTATTTGAGGGTTGATGTGTTTTTTCATAGACTCATTATTACAAAGCTGACCCTGATAATCCGACTACGGTTAGAGTAATGTCAAATTTTATTATTTTACCAGTATAATATTGGATTATTATACTCTGTATCCATCCCTCGATTTACACGGAAGACAGGTTCCTATAATTAGCCGTGTAAATAAAATGAACTAATTTTTATATATTATTTTACAAAATTGAAATGAATGCATTAAAATATAGAGGTTTTTGAAAAGAGAGAGAGAGAGTCTTTCTATAAATGTCTTAATTGCTTAAATCAAGCCCAATGATTAAAATGTAATTAATAGTACCGTGTTAAACAAGAATTGGGTTTAATAATTTTTTGGACGGCTACGTCAACTGATGTCAAATTACCAGTGAAGTCCACTACCATTTTTTTCAGGGCTCCAGGGTACGTGTGTGGAGGATTGTGGAGGTGATGGAACAGAGTGTGGAGATGAGACTCCCTTGCCCCTATCGAAGCTCCATGGAAGTGCGAATGCACACCGCCGTCGGAAAAAGACATCAAAAGCTATGGAAATTTTTGCGTGGCCACCATAAATAAAAATATGCGAAAAAACTACAGTGCAAATAATTATTCAAATAATGGCCATAACGTATCAAATGATTCGTGGGAGTCGCGGAGAGGCTGTGATCGTATCACCGTTGGCTTCCTTGTGCCCGGTTATTATTTATAAATAATAGATATATGGCCGTCGTAAACACGGAGTCGTATATCATTGCGGGACATCCTGTATCGTTCGATAAATAAAATTGAAGCGGGAACAATACGCTAAATTGGATTTATTGTCCTTGTAATCGCAATTTGCAATGTGTTCGGTTTTTATGATCGCCCACCTTAGCTTTAACGGCGCGAAGATTTAAATCGCAATTTTACATTGTAAATTTTTATTACATGTAAACAAATCGACGATGTAAAACGCGCATCGATTTTAAATAAATATGTGTAAAATAATAAAAAATAAAAATTAATATTGTAAGACAATTTTTTTTAACACGGCTATAAATATGTAAAATAACATAAATATTATTATGTAATAAAAAATAATTATTATATCATCCTAGACTAAAGTAAAATACATTACTTTATGATATTTTTAAACATATTGTAATGTAAATAAATATAAAATTTACTTAAATGTAAAATCGTGTAAAATCAAGTTATTATTATTATATATAATAATAATAAGTTCACTGTAAGTACATTAATACAGTAATAGCATATCATTTAGTTTTACATTTATTTAAATCAAATATGTATCACATCTATCTTAAATATTCTTATTATTATTAAAATTATTTTAAGTTTAATTCACTTAATCATATTCATCAAATCATATTTTTAAAAATAGCTTAAGGCAATACATACTTTTAAAATAATAATAATGATAAGTGCATGTTTCTCTACAGTATTTAAATGAAAAAGTTTAAATTTTACATTTAATATTTTTTGAAAAAAACTGGTTTACATAAAAAAATATTTCTTATTTTTTACTTTATTTGAGTTTTCTGTTCTATCATAAATTATTTTTTATTCTAAGGTTTCGAGGGTTTTTTTTTGTATATTTAGGTTATGTAAAGGTTTAGATTTTACACCGAATAAATAAATTATCATTTTTTGTTATATTTTCTAGTATTAGTATTAGTTAGTATTAAAAATTGTCTAAATTTTATTGCGTATCAATGAATTTTGAATGAAAATAACTTTAGTTGCACAATTTTGCAGTTTTTAGTATATTTAAATGCGTGTATATGTAAAGGTTTTGATTTTACACGATTTTATCATATTCATCGTACAATTTCTTACTTACTTTACGAAATTATTTTTTATAGAACGATTTTGCGGCTTTTGGCATATTTAGGTGTTGTTTATGTAAAGGTTTAGATGTTACACCGAATAAATAAATTACCATCTTTTTGTTATATTTTCTTGTATTAATATTAGTTAGTATTAAAAATTATGTAAATTTTATTGCGTTTCAATAAATTGGGAATCAAAATAACTTTAGCTGCACGATTTCAAAGCATATTTAAATACATGTATATGCTAAGGTTTTGATTTTACACCATATTAAAAAATCAGTAAATTATCATATCTAGCTTACACTTTTTTACTAATTAAAAAAATGTGTAAGCTAGATATGTTACTGATTTTAATATAGTGTAAATCAAACAACAACATACTATATGTTAAATATCTTTAATCGATGCAACAATTGACCACGATTCCCAATTATTGAAACACAATAAATACATAATTTAATACTAACAATATTATCCTGAAAGCCTCAACAAAAAAGATAGTAATTGTTATTCAGTGTAACTGTCATTATACATAAACAACTAAATACCATGTTTATAAGATAACCAATAAGAGAGATTACTAATGATTTATAATAAAAACAGTAATCATTTTAATATTATTTTTTATTGTATTGTCTTTCTTATAACTAATTACTCATATGCTAATATGTAACATATATAAATTTTACAAATATTAAATGATTATTTATAATTTTTATTCTTAGGACTCTATAAAATATAAATAAATAATTTTATTTTAATATAATAGTTTATAAAAATGTTAGTCATATAAAAATACTTTATTTTTCTCGGTATTATTATAATAAAATAGGATATATAAAAATAATAATATATCAGATATATTAATGAATATTTGTCAAATGTCAGTTATAATTCTGTTACTGAAACGGCTGGCTCTGCGTGTTCATCACTTGTAGATGGATACGAAAGCAGTGGCTCTAATTCCGATATCTCTACGTTGTTACCCCGTCTTGATAAGTCGTTCATTTCTATATATTCATATTGACTTTCACGAGATACTGGACGTGTTTCAGCTTGTTCGGGTTGCACTTCCTGTCTTACTGGGGCCCTCGGGGGTGCTCTCTGAATTATTGGCCTCGGCATTATCGCAGATATATTGCTTTTCAATAGCACGACAGAAAATATGCAAAATCCTGTTATCATCGTCACGCAAAATACTACTCCGACCGTTATAAGTACATGGTTGTATTCGGAATATGGCACGCATGTACAATCGTAATGCTCGTTGAGCTTTTTCATCACTTGGTCGTGGACATTAGGACCGTCGTTGTTATTGCAGTTGCTATCGCCATCCGGAGTCCGCGTCGTTTGAAAGTGATGGGTTATTATAGAGCGTTTGGAGGGGACGATATCTTCCGTTGCGCAATCGCAGTGACATTCTTCGACTTTATTGGAAGCGATGAAAGGGAGTGTTGATATAATTAATATGAAGACCGTATAATATATATGTCCAGCCATGATGAATTTAAATATAGAACTGATATAATTATTTATTGCGAATTGAAATCTACAGCATCTCAAACATTGGTTGTGTACGACACAATGAATTAAATTGATATTTAATGCTTATATAGCAATTAATATTATTTTTGATAGAAATAAATGATTTTCTAATACATATTTTGACAAACGTTATATTTTATTAATTAATCATTAATTGTTAAATATTAATGAATATATTTGTATTTATGTAGGTACTTATGGGTAGGTAATTGTGTAGATAATTTATTTATTATTTGTGATAATAATTTTGAGCCTCAATTTCTGACCTTGGAGACTTTTTATAATTTGATAAAATTGCATTCAAATTGTTATTATATTTAATGGCATCAGAATTGACAGCTCTGATTCAATAAAAATGTTTTTCAGGACATTGATACATTATGTTATGGAGACAGGCAATTCTGCTGCTGCCTTTTGAATTTTCGACTTCTTTCAGTGAAGGATATATATATATATATATAATATATATGCAAGTAACGACAAGATACGTATCGTAAGATCACTAGTTTTCTCTGTCTGCTTATTTAATACTTGAAATTTGAAATAATCAAGGCGGCAGATGGACAAAGGTTGCGTTCTTTTGAGATTTGTTCTATCAAAGATTAAAAGAATTAATTCAGTCATCCTTGCAGTTGCCGTTCATCCTCTGTTCTACCCGATTTCCTTCAGAAACAGCTTTAGTCTTGTAATAGCTCTTCAAACATAATTTGCATTAAGAAGATTCTATGATTCTTCAGGTACTTATAAAAAAATAGCCTAGAAAAGCTAATGATGGTCGGAAACGTAGATGATCAGAGAAGAAGAGAAAAACGCCTGGTCTGATTATAACCTCATAGTAGCTCTTGTTATAATTATAAATGTAATCTGATCAATTGATCAATTCAAAAATTCAAAAAAAGTGAAATATTCGAAGAGGGAGAATCATCAATACATCAAAGCACTCCATGGAATATGGAGTTGGTATCCAAACTGTTTGCGAATGTATCTGGAAGTTACAAAATTAAATATTTGGTGATTGGAAAGGCTAAAAAATCAAGATCATTTAAAGGGACAAATAACGAATCTTCCTGTTGATTATTAGCCTGAAAGAGGAATGGATGGATATAATAAAGGTTTGTAGAGGATTTGTGCCACTGTTATGTTGGCGGCGTCAAAGGTACAATCTTGATAAAGTATGCAGAATTTATGAGTCAATTGGGTCGTTAATCGTGTGTGTGCGTTCGACGAACGGTGTTCCACCCGGGACGGTGGCCTTATGCTCGCAAAATCTTAACCACTGGTTTCCCACCTCTCTGGCGTATCCTAAGTGTTCTATCAGACCCAAACATGTTAAATTAAAATTTGCCCAAAAAGAGGACTCTTTCAATTAGAAATTGTTTAAATTTTACTATCTTTTTAAAAAATTAAGGAAAAATACAATATACTTTTCCTTTTCGCGGCATGTGTCACTAGTACGTTTTACTAGCATTTGGCGCATCGTACCGGATGCGAGTGAGAAAAAACATCGCGCCCGTAACATAAGCGAATATTGTTGTTTTTATTTTTTTTCGCAATTGTGGACAATAAAGGTCAACGATTATTTATAATATTTATTTTTTAGACTTCTAAGATAATTTCAAGAAAATTCTGATGTGTAGGATTTATAATAAGAGTTATGCGAGAAAAATAAAAAGCTTGGCGACTCAAATAGACCCCATCGGCTCGGCTAGGTTAAAAGAATCTTGTAAGTAAACAACAAGCACAGATTATCCTAATAATTATTAAGCATGGTAAAATAAAAGTCTGCTACAGAAATGTATACGTAATCGTATTTTAAAACCTAATAAATAGTTTTAATTTTTTTTTTTGATTATACACGAGGTCTCTCTTTACTATTAGTTGGGATAATCGGAAGTGTACCGTATTTAATAAACATATAAAAATTAAAATGAGGTATTATTTTATTAAATAATAAATACGTTGAAAATAAAAATATTTATTAAATTAATTTGTTATGTAACATTATATGCGAAAACCAAATTGGATAGTGGCACATTAAAAATATGAAATCGATTTTGGATGAACTGTAAATATTATTTATTAGCTTTAATGTATGTTCGTATAATTCCGGAGCATCAATCACAATATCGGGATTGCTTTCCAAATAGAAAACTGCACTATTAAGATGACACGGATACAGATGTGATAATTCTTCGGAGGTGCATCTACATCGTATTTCTTCGACGAAGTGGGTTATTATTCCCTTTACGATATTATTATATCCAGACTTTATGAATATATCATTGAGTATATAAAATACGGAGTTAAAGATTTGTTGTGATTTGGAAATTCTAAAAATTAAAGTTTGATAATTTGAAAGATGCAAATTGAGCGTGTGTTTGATTCTTTCCTTTATAAAAGAACTTTTTGCGTTCGAATCGGATAATTCTTCTATGAGATTCGACGTTACGTCTAATAATTTCATTTCTAATAGACATATCAGTCGTATTGTAAGTTTATCATATAAATCATTCGATATCATAAGAGTATTATTGTCCCAGATTTTTTTTAAAAATTCAAACGTTGCATCGTTGAATTCTCCGCAGGTATCTAAGCATCTTTTGACTATATCTCTCAGTATGGTATCACTCGTTTCGGTTTTCAAATGAATAAGTGCTATACCGAGCTCAATATCGTGCAAATTTATATTATCATCATTATTAATATCGAGCTTCAAATTTTCGTATAGATTTAAGGAGTTATAAATATGGTCATTTCTTTTTCGAATATATTTACATTTATTTTTAATATTGTCATGTTGATTGTTGTATGAATAATTTAATAATAAGTCGTTACGTTCACGTTCATATGCAGTATATATGTAACCGTTTTTGCATAATCTTTGAACAAGTTCTACGACGCGTTTTCTTACATTTTCTTTTATCGCAGATCCGTTATCATCGGACGTTGAGACCAACGCTTTGCATAAAGTTTTTGAGACATCATTGCTTGTTTTTATCGATAGTAATGGATCGAAATAAGATTTTTCCAATGTAGAACCGTTGAATTTTAAAAGTCTCTCTAATATTTTATCATTAGCCATATAATAATAAATAATATTTATTTACATATCATCTGAAAAAAAATATTAATATAAGTTTTAAATAAAATTTGGACACAACTATAAAATAAAATATTACCTAATTTATATTAATATATTTATTTTTATATTTAATCATCAAAATTTTGTCAATTAATTATAGGGGTAATAAGAGGAATATGAGCGTCAAATATATTTCTTCTATTATGTTCTCGATTATTTGGACCCACAGCTGGGTTTCTTTCGGGAGTTGCTGCTTCATCTTTTCGCCTTTGTTCGTCATTATTATCTTTTATTAAGATATACACAAAATACGAAAAAGCTCCGACGACTATGACACTGAATCCCATTCCGAGTATGGCGAGAAACGTTACATGATCATGTGTATGTACCAGTTTACAATCGACATGCTTGAGAAGTTTTTTCAACATTTCTTCATATTCACCCAACGTCAAAGGATCAACTGGTTTGCATTTATTTTCTGCCACTTTTTTAGCTTCAATTTCTTTCAAGATAGAATCGCAATCACAAACGCACTTACTGGGATCTGCGTATGTTTGTATTACTATCAGTAAAAATAATAAAGAAACAGTAATGGTAATGACGAATTTATCCATTTTTAAAAAAAAATAGAACCAATTTTCAGAGTGATTAAAATAAGAATGAATAAAATACTTATAATTACGTTATTTGAATTAATAGGTTCTCAAAGATAGTATAATAATTAAATTATGTATATTATTATCTGCAATATGCTATAGAGATGGTGAAGCATAATATCCCTTGATAAATAATTTTAGAAAAAAAGTATATACATTTTTTAATTTTTAAAATAACAAAAAAAAATACTAAGAAAATAACTGATCTTATCTTATTAAAAATATTAATTATTTATTTAACGTTTTATAATCGATGTAAACTTTTAGTATAATTTATGCAACAAAATATTTAGTGGGTATTTTAATTTTTTTTAAGCTAACTAATTATTTGATCATTTAAATCTAATATATAATTGTACATTATCATCAGTAACGTTCTCTTGATTAAAGAGTTTATAGAATCATTTTTAAAGTAAAGTTTTGGATTGGTTTGGTTAACGCTGATCATAATCACTAAAACCTATCTAGATCGGATACTATCTATTATGGATTATGAATAGTGAAAAAAACGAGATGATTCTCGGTGATTTTGAAAAGATGTTAAGTATATATTCGATTTTTTCCATTCTTATTTGCGTCTTGCATCTTAGAACGGTGTGCTTAGCAATGTCGAAGGTACAACGTACACCGTGATGATTATACGATTGCAAATATTTTTTTTTAAATATAAAAATTGTATTATTTTATCTAATTAATCTGTGATTTTAAAATAATGAAACCAAATAATAAGTTTTTATGAAACATCTCATTTATGACATATTTTTTTAAACAAAGACTTTAATTTAAATTGGATTTAATATTTAATATTAATCTTTATATTATTGACTTAAAAGCTATTATTTTTATATAAAAATGTATACACACCGATGTTAAATCGTGATTTATTAATAATTGGTAAAGAGCGAGATCAACAGGTTAAATTTAAGTAGCCGCCGTCAAGCTGACAGATTTGGCTTTAATACTACAAATGCTAAGCATGATCATATCAACATTCTTTTTGTTGGCATTAATATTTAATAATATTTAAGCTAAACCAAAGTTTTTAATATATGCATGAATACATATATGTTTTATTATTTTATTAGTAATATGATTTTAATATTAAATTAAAAAAAAACAACTGAGCAAGTTTAAATTATTCCCTTTTGATATAAAATAACAATGATGTTAATTAATTTTGAATCGGATTTTTATTCACGAATTTATACATTTAAAATCCATTTGTATCAAATTAACCATTGAATTGGTGGATTGCGAAAAATGCACTTCAATGTAACACGAATCCAATTAAGTGTTTAAATTTCGTTGAAATCATTTGTAAATATATGCACAATTCCCAAGTGCTGAATGAAGTCTATGGAATGGCAATGGCACAATAATTTGCGGCACAATTGTAGCAGTCTGATGCAGCAAAGTGGGGGGCATGAACTCGGTGACCTGTCTGCGGCAAGTTCACAAAAATGTGTATGTCTGCATGTATCAAACATTGACTTGGTCCCACGGGGTCTTATTAAATCCTAACTTATTTTTATTGTAGATATTCTATAGACTAATACTTTAATACCAAAACTATGAAGACAATGCTATTAATTAAATTGTTGCCATAATTAAAATCGACGTGATTCATTTATTTTTTATTAATGGCAATACAAATTTAAAAAGAGCCGTGAATTATTATTGAAATGGAGTGTTTAACTTTAAATAGTTAATTTAATAACTAAATATAGTATAACGATAATTTATGCTGAAAATTAGTAGCTTGAGTATATATGTACATATGTAGTCACATGTTCGGTGTTGTTTTTGGTCATGTGATTTCGTATGGTGTGTTAAACACAAAATAATTTCATTTTCACGCACAATGACATGACGGAAAATTTAATTTACGTTAATAAGTGGATTTAAAAAATTAACAACGCATAAAAATAAATAAAACTTTGGTCATTTTTAATAAAAATATGTTAGTATGTGTCCGTTGAATAACCATTGAATTATTACAGCAGACAAATGTCTTTTTTTACATGCTAAATCAATATTTTATTACCGTAACCACTAGTATTTCAGGTTGAGCACGAATGTGCGTGTACCTTAATGGGAAACCAAATAAAATTTGCTTATTTAGAGACAATTATGATCTATTTTGCGGAAAATTGTGAATCGTTTCAATTATTAGAAACGTTCTAATCATACGATGATTTGTTAAATTTAAATATACCTAAATCTGAAAAAAAATAATAAATGATTTAGTCAATATTACACGCAGAATAATCCGATTCTATTTTTTCACGCTTTTGAAAAAAATATGGTTAAGGAAAATCGACCGTTTTATTTTTTTTACGCTGATTTTTTGGTAAAACACGGTTTAAAAAAATAGCAAAAGCTATAAAAATACGTGTTTAAAAAAAATCTATAGGAAAAATTATATTTGATGATCCCTTGATTTACACTGTGGATACATTCCACGAAAAAACCGCGTAAAAAAGTCATGGAGCTCATACAAATTATAGGGCACGTATCAAAAATAAACCGCGTAAAAAAACCTGATAATTTAAAATTATTTATTTTTTAAAATTTCTGGAAATTAGAATAGCTTTATCTTTATTAACCTTCGTCAAAAAAATCATGAAACATATGTTTAAATGTAATATCCTTCAAGATTGATATGATCCCTAATTTCATGATTGGATTAACTATTCAGTATTTGATGGTAAAATACAATATTAACATTAGGATGTTATAACTTTAAATGGAAGATTTTTTAACAGTTAAATTCAATCTTTAAAAAAGATGTTTTCATCTAAGCCATCTTGTTAGTACTCTAATGTACAGGTCTTTATTAAAAGTTTATACTCGTAAACAGTGGCGGCTAGAGGGTAAAATATTTGGGGGTGCTGTAGAATAAAAAAAATAATAAAAAAGTATATTTCGCTCATATTTTATTTAAAACATTAAAATAAGGTTAGGTAAAAATACTAAATAATATTAAAAATAATAAAATAAGTGACAAGCGGCACGTGGCTCAAAGAAGCTGTGTCGCTTAGCGGCGACACCCCACTCCCCCTCCGCACCCCGCTACCGACCCTCGTCCATCGGCACGGCGCCGGGAGGGCTCTTGCACTACATCACGCAGAGATAGATTCATAAATATAATTTATATTTTTGTATACATTTTTCTTAAATTACTTGGGGGTGCTGAAGCGCCACAGTATATGGACGAGCCGCCTTGCTCTTAAATGATTTTGGTTGAACTCTGATCAGCGATAGTTTCATAATTTGATCATTGGATCGTTTGCTTCCTTGTCACTAGCAGTTTTTTCAGATTGGGATAATTAAGTTCTGGAAAGGTGTATATAAACTTTCTTCAATTATCCCCTTTTTATTTTATTTTTTTATTTATTTATT
>JAGXCT010032800.1:0-16200 GCA_022495035.1 Philopotamus ludificatus
AATCTATTATATATTCACCACTGTTATATAACCTTCTCCCATCTTATTGGGAACTTATCGATCCCCTCCTCATAAACTTTGATGAATTAGGAGTGAAAAATTCGAGGGCCTTATTGGCTTGCTCAATATTAATGTAAGTTTTTCCATTTAAAAAAATCTGTAAGGAACAGAAAAAGCGGTGGTCCATAGGACCAAGATCTGGGGAGTAGAATGGATGTGGCAAAATAGACCAGTTGAGCTCCAGATTTTTTTTCTTAAGTCACTTTTGCCGTGTGTGGTCTGGGGTTATCGTGTAATAGGATAACGCTTTTCCGATTGACGAGTGCAGGACGCTTTTCCCGTAGTTTTTTATGAACTCTTCGGCTCGTGGTGGATTATTCCTCGATGATCCCATCATACACACAATAATGTTTTCTTGACATGAATATTGGCTTTAGTATCCGGTAGGGATGGTTGATCCTTATCCAACCATTGTCTTTTGCCAACAATATTTTCATAGGTGATCCATTTTTCATCGCCTGTTATTGTTCGATTTTATGCCGTTAGATGAGACTCCTGGCTATAGACATTCGGTCTTATTTGAGTCACTTGCTGACTTTCCCCAAATTTTCAAGGTGGCGATAAACTGTAGATTGTAACGTTTTAATTCTTTCCGCCAACTCCCTTGTTTGAATTCTCAAAGCATCAGATGAAGAATATGCACTTTTTGATTCTCCATTTTAGGGTTCAGAATAACACCACTGTAATGTCCACCACACTAAATAGTTGTCGAATGACTAGCAGGCCACTTATCTATCTAGTGAAAACAAAAATCCCCTTGTCTGATGGATGATTCACTGCGAGTAAATCTAAACAATAGAAACTGTCTACCTGTATCAGAAGCTGTTTATGACACAACCTAATAAATCATTCTTTCATCATCGCTATCACCAACAATTCTACATTTTCGACTCTTTTCCGAGTTTGGTTGTGAGTGTTTATAATTTCGGCAAATTCTAAAGATTCTATATCAGCCGATGCAATTTCTTTACGCTTCTTAAAATTTTCAAAACATTCTCCACTATAAGGATAATTGTGATTGCGGATCTTCAGATGACAATTGTTCAGTTCTTTTAAAATTATCCTGAATTTTTAGTGCTCTCTATTGAATAATCTTTATCTCTATAGGTATGTTTTTGTCAAGGCAGACTTCTATCTATATCATAAGAGCCCTTTCCATCTTTTCTATTATTACTGAGTTTTTTTTGAACTTAAACTAACGTGTTGTTCAAAAAAAAATACCACTAATCATCGACCGTGTTGTTACTATAGGATAAATGATGTGTGATTTTCTGCAATTTTTTATACTAGGTTTATTTTAAATTTGTAGCTGGCACGCTGTAAAAAAGATTGTGCATCCCTGAATTACACATGTACGCCGTAAACGGCTTAAACGCCCGATTTACATCGACGGCCATATGCCGCGAACGTTTATATCCGCAAATCGTAATAACTTTCCCAATACCCTAGTTTTTAACACGGTGTTTACGAAATATGCTTCCTTTGCACGATAATTAAACATTTTGATTGTAAAAAAGTATATTTTAAATTTTCACATGGATTTTAACCGCAATTTGTTGTGTCAGTCTATTTATTTTTTTAGAACACGTGGTAATTTATACGGATTTAATAGAGTCAAAGAGAACAATGGCGACACGAGGGGATGAAATATAAAACAGTCATTCGTTATAGTCTGCTTGTGCGCACGCGCGCGACGGGGGGGATGCAAAAAGAGGTTGTTCTGGTCATTAGTGTTTTACATTGAAATGCGCCATCACATTGTCCATATTATTTTTTTAAATAAAATTATACATAAACTGCATAAAAAATAAAATGATTCTTATAACTCGCGGATTTGTCTGTGATTTTTATTTTATTTTTTTGTTTTTTTTCTCATGCACGTGTCTTCTCTCGCACATGTGAGCCGTTTCATAATATTTGGAATTATTCCAATCCACGAGTCGATAAATAAATAGAAGGCGGTCGACACGTGACCAGCAAAGGGCTCAGCTGGTGGGGCGGACGTCTCGCCGCGGGGGCTCCTCTCACTCCTCTCATTAGAGTCTCACGGTACACTGCGACCATTTGCAGACACTATGAGTGTATTAAACACTGATTTGCATATCATTGCAAATGTGATGATCGAATTACTAAAGAATTGGGTGTACGTTTCCCCCTAACTTTCTAAATACAAACATAATTATTGAATTCGGATTGATAAAACCATATCATTTTTTCTTCCGCCAAATGTGAGGGCATATGCACCATAGCTATTATTCGGCTCAACCACTAGGCCATTTCTTTGATTTTTTTTTTATGAGATTTGATATTTTCATATAACTTATTAATATTTCTACATACTTTATATTATTTACCACCTTGGTATTTTCTTTATATATATATAAGTTTTTTTTTTATATTTATTACTACTTTTTATTTAACCTAGTAGATGGGGTGGATCTATTTGAGATAATTCTCTGTTAGGATCTGTTTTTGATAATTCTCGAATAACTCTATTAATATAAATCATACATGTAACAAACTTTTTGTATTTGTCTAAAATAGATAAAAGAACAATTATTATAAATAATCATTGACCCTTATTGTCCCCAATTGCGAAAACACATTAAAATCGGGTGCGATGTTTCTTCTCGCTGGCATCCGGTACGATGTGCGAGTGAAACTTACTAGACACCTCCCTTGACGTATCTTGACTTGAAATGTTTGGGGTCTATTTTCATATATTAATTTCTATAGTAAATAGGCGACACCGTTGGTTTAGAGGCGCCGCACTTTGGGATAGATTTTGAATTCTACTACCGAAATGCATTTTTAAGAAAATTAGAATTCAGAAAAAAATGCAAATGGTAGATATAACATTGATGTTTATTATGTCACTGTTTTTTTTTTAAATTAGTTTACTGTAATTGGTAATATAAGGTTCTAAAGTTAGCCATTATCAAAAAATGCAATTGAAATATAAAATTCAATCGAGTATATCTTTACAGTTTTTAATTGCCTATTAATGTTATATATACCATATTAAAGCGTTTATAATATATTTTAAAAATACCAAAAAAAAATTGCAATCAAGTTGGTATATTTTCTATTTTTGAAAAAACTTTACGAATATATTTGATAAACCAAAACTTTAACTTTGATTGGATTTTTAAATCTTAGCGCGGTTCGTTCAGGAAAAAGTAATTTGGTCAAAACAGAAAAAATATATGCATTAATAACGGCAATAAAAAAATCCTGGCACTTAGATGCACTTTTTAAGTAATTTCATTTTAATCACAGTAAGACAAAAATAAGCGACCGACATATTTGTGTTGCATCAAATTCAATTGTGTGTATCTTTACGATTTTTAATTGCACATTATTATTGTACTTTAATAATGCATATTCTATCAATATTTATTAATATATAAATATATATAGCAATTAGGTTAATGTTATAATCCCTGATTTAACGAATGGTTTTTTATGTTTCTGGAAAAAAGCAGTCGTCATCCAAACATTTTTGTTTTGTTACCTTCAATGAACTTGACTAGGAAACTTGGATTGAGATTTAGATAAATAAGTCCTGCAATAAATTTGTTTCCAATATAATTCAGTTACATCAGCATTATATACCTGGCCAGGACATTATAAACTTTCTTCTTTTAATTCATTATATTTATCCTTGGCTCACACAAAAACTTAGTTTTACTCCAGATGTACTTTAGGTTCGTTCCTTAGGATAATTTTCTTAGCTTTTTATGTTATTGTAATAGTATCGATAGGAATTTATTTTTGTGTATCATCTTCTATTTAGATACTCTTAGTTTTTTCATGGATTAATTTATCGGGTGAATTAAAAATATCACGGTTTTAAATAGTTGAATGAGTGTACATATATAGTTGCGGAATACTATTATTTTTTAATTCATATTTGATGATTGCTAAGAGGCAGCAAATGACAACATTTTTATTTTTAATAAAATACTTAAACATCTAATATTAAATATTGTATTATATTTTTTTTTAAAAATAGTGTAAGATCAGCATTGGTTCGTTTAACAAAAAAAAACTCCAGTAAATATTATACCTGATGAATAAAAGCATTGTTTCACATTTTAAAATGAAACAAAGAAAATACTTTGAGGCAAATGAAAACTCCCGATCATCATACCAAGTATCTAAATATTTTTCAGGAATTCTAATATCACAGATTATGTGCCAAATTGTTATATAACCTTAACGAGTTATTAAAACTTTTTACGAAATTCAAAAATTTGGTCCCCGAACATGCTGTAAACGTCTCATCTTATATTAATCCTATTGAACTGTATTAAAAATTAAAATTCCACTGTATTTCGAGTACGAAAATTAATTTTAGTAAGCAAGCAGAATAATTCTGATATTTTTTGTAGTTAAAATGGCATATAGTTTGATATAATCAAAAAATGATATAAAGTGATTTGTTAATTTATATATTTAAAAACATGGATTTCAATGTAATATTTTCAACATTTTTTTTTATCAAATACCTCTCGTGCACCAATTGACTTGGCGTAATCCCATTCTGATCCTAAAACGTGTCAGAATACATTTCGAATGGAGCCTGCTCCTTTTTTTTTTGGCACACACCCAATTTTGACATTTCAATTTGGGTCCACCATTGTTTATTTTACAATCTGCTTGCACAATATGCTCCATTTTATACCGGCGTGCAAAAAAATAAAATAAAACTAAAATCAACAATCGAACTAAAGGTGCAACCGCACGAGCCTGGCGCGTACAAATTTCAAAGAGCCTTTGTTGACCCGGGAAATGGACAAATGCTCCTCCAGACCATAATATTCGTCGACAACATTTTGGATTTTTGTTAAGCACGCATAGTTGTCGATCGCTTCGTCTCGTGATGGATCCATCCCGCCGGTAGACATCCAAAGGACACAATGCAAGAATGGAATCAAATGAATCTGTAACATTTTTGCGTCTTGGTCGAGGGCCCGTGGGGCAAGTCCACAAAATGGCCATCAGTCAATATTGAATGTCAGCAGCGGGCCATTGTTGAGCTACTAACGAGCCCATATCTATGGAGATAATCATATTGTTGGATGACCGACCCCTGCAACTTCGACCATATACTACGTGTTCGCATTTTTGTAAATTTTTGAGGAAACCGTTGTCGCAATACATCAGCCGCGCCCCATTATCACAATGAGGTGTTTGGCATCCGTTATTCGGACGTAGCATTCAGAATTTTGCTCTGCATACCGATACCAGGAATTTGAAAAATATTATTATTAAATAATATGTATTTATTTGACGATGGTTAAATGGGATTACAGTAAAATACATAGCACCACTTAACCAAATAAAGGGTTGTAAAACTCACATATACTCCCTGTCCTATAACATAAAATAATATTACTTAACAAGTAAGATAGTATTTAAATTCTTCACTCCTCTTAATTAAAGTCAAGATCTTCTGCATATTTTTTTGCGAATGATGTCAGTCATCATTTCTGTATAATTTGCAATTCTTTTCAGTGATCCTTATGGGTCTTTACCCTTTCTGTGTTAATAAAAAGATGGTAGAATATTCTCGGGACCATCATACATGTTTGAGGGATATAATATTTAATAAAAATATGTTTCTTTAAAAAATACACATTAAAATGATAACATCTGAAAGAGTTTCGGAGTTTTTTGTAATGCAATATACAAATTATGAAGTCACAAACGAACATATTTGGGTCAAGCTAATATTTAACAAAAGTCAAAATTATGATTTCAATACAAGTATTATGTATTTAATTATGGCATTAAGCATAATTCAATATAAATAAGTCTACTGTACATTTTTTATAGTAAAATATAATGAATAAAAGCAGGGATATAAAATATCGAGTCAAGAAAACTCGCGAAATTTACTGACGCGGTTTTATACATTGCTCTACTCCTGCGGATGATTTTTTTATTTTTTTAAGAGACATGAGTTGATTCGATCACTTGATCCAAAATGTTTTCAATTCTCGAGCTCAGATAATCTTCTCATCTAACCCATTTAACATTTTTTTGACTAAAAAATTTCATTAAAATCTTTAACAATTGTTAATAATTGCGAAAAAAAATAAAAACAACAATTTTTGCTTGTATTATAACGCGTGCGATGTTTTTTCACACTCGCATCCGGTACGATGTGCTAAGTGCAAGTGACACGTGCTGGAAAAGCTTAGTCGGCGGCGAGACATCGCCAAAAGCATTAAAAAATCCAAAATATCGACCAAATTATGAAGCATATCGGGAATAACTATTTTAATTCTTACTAAAGTTTTTAAACTTTCTAATCTTTACTAAAGATCGCTTGGAATCCTAGTGACGCCACTGACTAGTATTAAAAAAAATGATAAACAAAAATTTGACCCCACTACTCTAAAATGTTTTTTGAATTTTTTTTACGTTTTTCATATGCCGCATAAAAATTTGCATAGAAGATCTCGCACGAAAAAAAGTGCGCATAAAAACAGGTTTGTCTGTATATTATTTTGTACTCGTCTATTACAGTTTTAATTAAATATTATACTTATATATACTTATGTGCATATGTATGCCTGTGTATATCTATATAGTTGTGTGTGTGTGGTCAATTGCTACTTGTCACTCGTGACTCGTTATAAGCAGATAACGCCTCAGAGAAGAGAACAAACGAATACCGAGACAAACCCCCTCCTACTTGCCTGGACACGTCGAGAGGGTAAAATCCGATACCAACATGGTAGAAGATGTTCGTCGAATGCAAGCAATGGCCAAGAGAGGGAAACTCTTTACAAAAAACCGCATACCAAGACGGCTCGGGTCCCTGCGGTATGGACACGAAAGGGGAGCCCTTACGTCACGTGTGAGACTCAGGTTCCTTTGGCCTCAACTACCATGCGAGAGTTTGGTAAGGCCCATCCCCTCAGCGAGTGAGAGCCTTGTGACTGGCAAATGATGATGATGATGATATAATATAAATGATCAGTCATTTCTTCATATTAATCCATGTACTTCGAACCATGGCATTTATTAATATGTAATAAATCCACCGTGTAAATCAAGGGATACCTATGATCTACTAATAATAGATAGTAACCAGTAGCGGATTTAACACTTGAGGCCCCTCGCGCTAAGTTATTTTACTCAAATTCCAATGTTTTGGATATATAATTAATTTTACATCAATTTATTTAAAAAAACTTATTTTTTTATTGGATTCTCGATGATCGATATTAGCGAAAGCGATGTTACAAATATTTATTATTTTTAGAAAAAATCAGGGGCCCCCCCGAGGACTGCAGGGCTGAACGCCAAGGGCCCCGATGGCTTGTATCATTTTATTTATTACTCGCAGCATTAAATTGAATGGTCTGCGGACCACAAAAATGTCATAGCTGGTGTTATTCATTTGTCAATTCAACCGTTTTGAGAGCTAAATTCGAGGCCCCCTGAATTAATGAGGCCCCAAGAGCGCGCCATATACACCTAAGGGAAAATCCGCAACTGATAGTATAGTCTTTCCGTTAAATTAAATAAAAATAAATATACTATATTAATTTCAGCATTTATGTTATAATATTTATATCAAGTAAATTTAAATTACTATTTGTTGCGAGTATAAAATAATCGTAAATTCAATATTATTCAAGTTTTATTATAATCTTAGCCATTACACGCATTTCCGTGCAACAAAGACGTATAAAAGAATATTCAACAATGGCCCGACGAGTATTCGAGCCCCGCTCAATAAACTTAATTTTGAATGCAACTCTTGTTAAGTGCGCCGATAGAGCTAGCGCCATTGTAATGCGAATAACAAAAAAATAACAACAACAACCATGCAGAAAAACAAATTGCAAATGAACAATTTACTTTGGAGTACATGTCCTTTTCATTGCCGCGTCCTATAACCGAAACAACGATCAATTTTTATCGATTTTTTTTTAAATTCTATTTAACCCGATTGTAATTTTAATGGTTCCGATTTTTTTTGTTGGTCCATTCTGTTATGGCCGTGCTATAACTCCTTGTCCGGTACTTAAACCGTCTTTGTCGCCACATGCTTTTCACGGAAAGCCCGGTGTTAGCGACACTAAAATCCACCTAATAAACAAACAGAATCGTCAATTGCCACCAATGGCTCACAATGGACGACATTTCAAAGCCTCCACTGTTACACGGGTTCGGTGAATGGGATAGATTCGTTAACATCCAGTCTCAACACCTGCCATCCTGGCAACAATTGTACAGGCGCTCGATGCGCAACAAAGTGTATCAGTCTTACCTTTAATTGGCAATTCGGCGTTGCCAGATGCTATATGCGCTACGAGTACCACCCCTCTTCTTCTTGTGGGGGCTCAATAAATATTTGCTGATATGGAAATGTATTGAGAAAGTGATCACAATGAAACGTACTCCTACACATGTATATCCATGTATTAAATTGATTTAAAATAAACTATATATAATAAAATTATTGAACCATTATTACAAGATTAATATAAACTTGCGCATTTTTTTTCATAATAAAATACTATACCTAATAATGAATGTGTTATGATATATAATGAAAATAATACTGAGATTTATATAATCCTTACAATTTCTTCATATATAGTGTAAATATATTACATAAAACTGAAGATGACCTTAATCATTTTTTCATGTTATTGTTTCATTTTTGAATTGTCAAGATATTGATGAATTCTTCATCAATATCTTGACACTTGTTTAATAATAGATTACTTTAAGAATAAAAATAGTTATTCATTATGTAATTCATAATTTGGTCTATATTTTGGATTTTTATTAAATTTATGATTATTTTATACTCGCAACAAATAGTAATTTAAATTTACTTCATATTAATATTATAACATAAATGCTAAACTTAATATAGTATATTTATTTTTATTTAATTAAACGGAAAGACTATACTATCAGTTGCGGATTTTCCCTTAGGTGTATATTCAGCCCTGCAGTCCGCGGGGGGGTCCCTGAATTTTTTAAAAATAATAAATATTTGTAACATCGAGATCGCTAATATCGAACATCGAGAATCCAATAAAAAAATATTTTTTTATACATAAATTGATGTAAAATTATTTATATATCAAAACATTGGAATTTGAGTAAAATAACATGGCGCTGGGGGCCTAAGTGTTAAATCCGCTACTGGTTACTATATTATTAATGATCATAGGTATCCCCTTGATTTACAGTGGATTTATTACATATTAATAAATGCCATGGTACAATTGCCAAGTACATTGATTAATATAAAGAAAAGCCGCCGACTGAGCTTTCGCAGCACCTGTCATTCGCACTTAGCACATCGTACCGGATGCGAGTGTGAAAAAAACATCGCGCGCGTTGTAATACAAGCGAAAATTGTTGTTTTTATTATTTTTCGCAATTATTAACAGTTGTTAAAGATTTTAATGAAATTACATTTTTTTAGTCAAAAACATGTTAAACGGGTCAGAAGTGGCTAATATAAACGATTATTTTAGCTCGAGAATTGAAAACAGTGATTCTTTTAACTCATGTCTCTTAAAAAAAATTAAAAAAATCATCCTGAGGAGTAGAGCAATGTATAAAACCGCGTCAGTAAATTTCGCGAGTTTTCTTGACTCGATATTTTATATCCCGTATTTTATATATATTATAATGGATTATTCTAAGAATAAAAATAGTTATTCATGATATACTTCGAAATTTGGTCGATATTTTAGATTTTTTCACTTATCGATATGATGCGTAAATGACACGCACACCCAGCAATGTCCCGCCAAATTCTCGCGGTACATGTCACAATATACGTTTCACTCCCAATTGGTACATCGTACCGGATGCGAGCGAGAAAAAACATCGCGTGCGTGATTGATTAGTAACGTGAATGATTATTTATAATATTTATTCTTTAGACGTTTTTTTAGCAAATGCAAAAAAATTCCTATATGTATGGCTTATATTAAAAGAGTTATTTGAGAAAAATCAAAAACTTGGGGTCCTGAATTCCATCGGCATTGCTAGTTTAAGAATACAGAGATATTATGTATCACTTGTATGTAAAATTGTTATTTAATATAATTTTTTAACAGCTCGATTAAAATTTTGGATTTTTAACATTTATGGTGTAATAAAATATGTGTTTACAGATTAAGGAGATGATAATTGTTGGCCTAATTACAGTGGCGGATTTATTAGGATGCTTATGATGCCGTAGCACAAGGCCCCCGATCAATGGGGTCCTCAAAGCGGCCCCCTAGACCTTATTTATTATTTTATAGATTTTAGTTTTATTTATTTTTTATACGATTCAGTTTCAACGTCGCTCGTAGGATTCTGAAATGTTATTAGCATCAGGACCAAAAAAGTCACCCCCCACCACTGCCTAAATAGTATTAAAACAATGATATTGTTAGAGATAAATAATAATTTAATAAAAAATACTTAATTACAAACCATAAAACAATTTTTGTTTTAATGTTTAGAATTTGTATAGTGGCTTAAATAATTTTGTCCCACTTATCAGTATTAACATTAGTTTTTTAATCAAATTTAAGAGTTTTTAGGAGGCAAATTGAAATTATTGTTTATTTATCTAAAAAATGGAATATAAAAAAACCATGGGACTCCACAGTCTTACAAAAGATTTAATAGATATTTCGAGGAAATCCCTCAAACCGGTTAAATCAGAAAATGGAACGAATAAAAAAATCCTTCGCATTACTTATGTTACAGCAATGTAGTTTAATGGACCTTATATATATTTTTTTAAACTTGAGTATAGATATATGTATGTACTTACTTTTAGATTATATATTAAACAAATTATTCCGTGTATAAAAAATAATAATATTATTTTTCTTTCTTAGCACACATGAATGCGTAATATTTAATATAAAATAAGCATAGAATCTCAATGCTAAGATCAAGCTTGTCTAATTCACAAATATTAAAAAATAAATGTCGATTTTCACGCTTATATTCCAGCACGAAATTTTTTGGTCTTGATTTGCGCGGTCTATTTGAATGGAACGAATCCGCAATAGTGTAAAAAATGATTCATACAAAAATAAAATAATATTTTGACAGTGAAATAATTCTTTGCATTATATATTCGAATATGAATATTTAATATTTTCTAAATATTTTTATTTCGATTCCTCGACATCGCCGTGACCCCTCGACTCTCGGATCCATTTCCGAAGGGGTGGATCTCGCGTTACAATTACACACTCCCGATCTGGTATCAAATATTTACTATCCCTATGGAACCAATAAAATAAAAATACTAACAAACTGTTTATTATAATGGCATGGCGAAATACGACGCCGAATATGGCGTGTTTTAATGAGCAATGCCGGATTATTTTCAATAACAATTCTGCGAATAGAAAAATGTAAAAATATGTTTTTCTTCGTTCTATGGATAATCGTGGACTAGTTGGCGTTGATCCACATCAATTTTTATTTGTAACATGTTGAAAAAGATATTATGTTCGCAGCGGGCGACCGACTACCCTTCGTCCGGACAATCGACCGAATCCGATTTCCAGGTGAAAAGTAAGTGATAAGTCACCGAAGACAGGTAAAATCCATTACCTCTGACAATGCGACCGACCTGCGTCAGATGACGCGGATGGCCCTTTCTCCGGCCCCGTCCCGCTATTTAATATTTTGTCAGCGGGTTCAATGCAGATGTTGATTGCCATTTACATCATTGTTGTTGTGGCTATAACTTCTGTTAATATTTTTCGTATGATTGATCTTCTTCTCTTGGTGATGTCTCCAGGTTAAGCGGAACAGAAAGGGATCCTCGAGGAATATAAATGAATGAATTGTGAGAAAATAATATTAAGAATACAAATAAAATTCATAGATGTATTTTTTTTGTCATATTATATATTTTCTAACTTTACTAAAAATAAATTATTAAATATAATAAAATATTAATTACGAAAGAGTTATAGATCATAAAAAACAACAGAAAACCATATTACACAATTCTGGTTTAAAAAAAATGCTAATTCTTTTCGCTTTACCTAATGTTTATCCGCGTCATAAAATTTCGCGAATATTTATTAATGTTGAATTTTATTCTGAATCATCTGAATTAATTCAAGATTTTAATACCTGACTTCTGATATAATCTCTATATATTTTAGTAATTTTGTATAAACTCAAGACAGTCGATCCGTTTAATTGAGAATTAATATATGTTTCTAAACGTATTCTAAAAATATATTGAAGTATAAAAATATTACATCCTCTTTTCATTCCCTACTTGCAGAACATAATGCTGTAATCCGGTGTATTGTCAATAGAAACTTAGACTTTTGAAAAATATTAAAATATTCTGCGCTAATATGATAATGATGTTCCCAAGAATTACCTGGGATCGAATCAATTATAACTCGATCCAGAGAAAAATATGATAGGAATTTGTGTTACAAATCGATAATAATATTGAGGATTTGGCGTCACAGTCATAGATTTATAGATTTTATGGTTGATGTTGCAGATTTAGATGAATCAGCTGTGCAACATGGTGGGGAATTCAGAAATACGATATAATTGGGTTTAAATGTGGAGTATGGCTAAAAAGTGGACTTTAAATATTGACGTAGTCAAAGATAAGGTAATTGAGTTTTCCAGGAAGGTTTTAAAATCAGATTGAAACTTTGAATAAAACTTTGTTCTATTGAATTCTACTGAAATTCTCTAAAATTCTACTGAATCATCGAAAATTCAAAAAAAAATTGAATTTGCTTCAAGATTTTATTACCCTTTACTTTCTTTCAGAACGATAATAATTTACTTCATCTTCCACTAGTATTCGTATTCAATAATGGTTATATTAATTCAATTTCAGGGTCCAAAGTGTCAACAAGCTTTTGTATTTGCTGATTAATATGTTTTAGACTGAATCATGAACGCATCGATATCTTCTTCATTTCTTTAAATCCCTTCGACAGACTTTTCAACATCTTTTTCGTAGAATTATTTTTTCAAAAGACAAAGCAATGAGATTTTTCAGGTTTTATGGAAGTATCTTCTTATTGTTATCACTAATTTAACAGTCAACAATGAGAGTTTATGATGTGAATTTTGTAAGTAAATAAAATCAAATACAGTAGAACCTCTCATAACGAGCACCTCCCATAACGAGCAATTCGTATAACAAGCAAAAAAAAAATGAAAAAATTGCTCCCTTAACGAGCGACATTTCGCATAACGAGTGACGCAAAAGGGGAAGTCACAAACGTATGACGCACTTGTGTATGTTGGATCGTATTTCACAGCAAGAAGTTATGAAGGAGAGTTTGGAGGAAGAGGAAGTAGCAGAGAAACAATCTTCTGACGCAATCAGAGAAATGCTGAAAGCATGGGAAACTGTTTCATCGTACATTGAGAAGCATCATCCTAATAAGGAGGTGGCTATGCGTGCTACAAACATATTCAATGATAACGCTGTGTCACATTTTCACCAAATTTTAAAGAGTCGGCTAAAACAAATGTCTCTAGACAGCTTTCTAGTAAAAATGTTTTTATCCAGGTTGTAACAACCTGGATAAAAATCCAGATCTTTAACAAGTTATAAGCATGTAATTTTATTTGAATAAACGTTAAAAAAAATATTTGGCATTGAACGCATTATCGTGTTTTATATTGATTTATATGAGAAAATTAGTTTCGCATAACGAGTGTTTCACACAACGAGCAAGATTCTGGAACGAATTATAATCGTTATGAAGAGGTTCCACTGTATCTGATTTCCATCCTATAAATCTTGTCAAAATTATTTATTTGTTTCTTGAATATGTCTTATTTATTTTACTGGTGATTTTGTAACAAATGGAAAAGTATACATATGACATTCAAAATTTTCATCTCGTAATGAGAGGTCACTGTACTTTTTCTTATGGAGATATCGTAAAGATATAGTCTACGCTAGAAAACCGACGACACTGGAAGAATTAAAAATTGCAATTTAGCAAGAATACGCCACAGCAATAATTGATATATTTTTTTAAGTTTATGATTCAATAGCCCATCGTTATCAGCAGTGTTTTGACCAGAACGGTGAAATAATAATAAAGTTGTAACATTTTTTTAGGACAGCCTGTATAATTAAACTTAACAAATAATAATAGTACGATTTTGTCAAAACCAATCTTTGATACCAATTATTAAATTATCGGATTACACATAACTTAGAGCCCCTTTGTTATCCGTTTATGAGTCAATCAGTTGCTTCTCTATCACGTTGAATAGGTACAGTACCTGCTCGCTCCGAGCCGCCTATACCGACCCATACACCACCTCAGCGGCCTTTGAATACGTAAAATGGTTCTCCATCCTTGTACAGAAGACGGACGTGTCGTTCATGTCAAATGTGTGTACAGATGGAGCTATTTTCAAAACATGACCGAAATAAACATGCTTTGTTGTGAACACACACGTAACGATATCATACGTGAGCCAAATATGTGTCGTGGACGGCTCGGATGTGTTTTTCCGAAGCACAAAGCACAAACCGATTACATTATGGAGGAAACTCTAAAAAGTGGCAGCCGACACTCTTTTGAAAATGTCGGAGACAATGTGCTCTGATAGTCACGATCGGTGATTTGCATCTTTTTGAGGCACCGATGCAGTCGGCTGCGATGGAAAAGCGGCGGTAAATTTTCCGGCCCGTTTATATTGAATTAAGTATGAATATTATGAACCCTTTTAAAACAAGGTTTCCATTTTGCGGTTTTATAAAAGGCATCAAATAAACATATTACATACTTTAAAGGATTCAACACCCTTCTGCATCGGAAAATGTTATGTCTAAACATGTGTTTGAGCTTGTTTATTAATAATAATTCATGTATATATTATATTTTTAGTCGTAAATATTATCATAGACGTGATTCAGAATTGTTATCATTATATTTACAGATAAATATTTATGAATAACACTAAACGTTGATTGTAATGAAAAAAATATTATTATTGGAGAAACAATTTATATCTAAGATTTTCTCAAGAAAATTCAAAATGATGTTGTTTATTGCTAAAACGATTAATTTAAAAAATGCAAACAATTTAGACCATACAAAATAAGATCCACAATTTTTACAGGATCATCTATTAGTATAAAATATGTTGCTGATACAAGAATTGTATAGAAGATTATTCAAATAAAAATCATTAAAAATTAAATCTAAATAATCATTATCAATTTTTTTACTAGTGAAGGACGCTTTCGCGGTATTTTTTAATTTTGTAAGAAATAAAAAAAATTAGATATGTTGACAAAGTTAAATAATTTAATTTCAAATTTTATATTAAGTATTCCTTTTCACTTCATCTTCCTTAAATCGACACATTTATGCTAAATACATATTGTATATATAGAATAAATTGCGGTTAAGGCGAAAAGTATATAAATCTCTATTTAATTAATCAAAATATGTTACAAAATCATTTATAAAATAAGTATGGCATATATTAGAAACCAATAATTTATTTTGACAAGATTGGATATTTAATTTATTTACACAAATTATTATCACAAACTCTCAATGAGACTTGTCAATTTGATCCAAGGTATTATGCTTGTTAAATTTGTGATCAAAATAAGAAGGTACTTCCATAAAACCTGAAAAATCTCATTGTTTTGTCAGGACATCCCCCCTTAAGAAAATGCTTTGTCTTTTAAAAAAAATAATTCTACGAAAAAGATAATATCTGTTGAAGAAGGGGTTTAAAGAAATGAAGAAGATATCGATGGGTTCAGGATTCAGTACAAAACATATTAATCAGCAAATACAAAAGCTTGTTGACACTTTGAACCCTGAAATTGAATTAATATAACTTTTATTGAATACGAATTATAGTGGAAGATGAAGGAAATTATTATCGTTCTGAAAGAAAGTAACGTGTAATAAAATCTTGAAGTAAATTCAGTCTTTTTCGATAATTCAGTGGCATTCAATTAAACAAAGAAATTATTCAATGTTTCAATTTGATTTCAAAACATTTCTGAAGAACTCAATTACCTTATCTTTGACTCTTGTAATATTTAAAGTCCACTTTTTAGCCATACTCCACATTTAAACCCAATTATATCGT
>JAGXCT010032801.1:0-67790 GCA_022495035.1 Philopotamus ludificatus
CAATTCTCAATAAACATCATCAACAAACAAAGCGTGTTTCACTTTGATCTCGATCTTCAAAGCGCGATCGTCAACTACCGGACGATCAAATGTTTTGGCGCCAGCTGTCGTGTACCTTTTGATACGCGAGCTCATGTCCCCTTAACATTGGTGGCAGCGGTGGGTTACCCTTTTGGTACTACTGTCGCGCCCCCCTAACATTTTGGTGGCACCGGTGGGATACCTTTTTGGTACTACTGTCGCGCCCCCTTAACAGAAGACCCACTGTTGAGGGAGCCCTCAGCTGGAATTATTCTTACGCTCAGTATACTAGCTCTCATCAATTTCAACTATTAGTCCTTCGCCTCCGATCTGGCACTTTTGCGACGTCTTCACTAAGTGCGACGAGCTTCTCCAGGCTTTCGTTTATTCTAGGGCGATGATCGAATTATCGAAGAATCTTCTTGAGACATATCGTTAAAAGTCTGTCATTCCGAAGATAATTTTTTTCTTCATGTTTTCTGTCATTGTATTTTTAACCCTCCCAATCTGCCATTTTTTTCTGGCTCACAAAAATCCAGATGATTAACGGATCTTTATAGCTGTTTACTTCCTCCATTATCATTTTTCTTGGTTTCGGAAATGTTGATCCCAAATCCTAGTTTTTTACATACACAGTCAGCTCTTTTATGCAGCTCGGGTATTTTTACTTCACTGGTGGCGATCAATGTAGTATCATCCACATCTTAAATGGGATATTTGTTTTCCTGCTATTCTGAACCAGCTTTCTTAGTTGTCATAAGCTTTTCTCATAATCTGTCTCGCCCCTTTGAGTACCGAAAACTTTTCCAACTACTCTTGAATGGTAATCGAGGTCAAACGAACTTTTTTTACATGTGACATTAGGGCTCCCTTTTTGTGTCCATACCGCAGTGACTCAATCCGTCGTGGTATGCGGCTTTTTGTAAATAAATAGTTTTCCCTCTCTTGACCATTGCTGCCATTGGACGTGTATCTTCCTTCTACCAATGTTGGTATCGTATTTTACCCTCTTGATAGTGTCCAGGCAAGTAGGAGGGCGTTTGCCTCGGTATTCGTTCTCATCATCTCTAGACGTTATCTGCTTATAACGAGTCACAGGTGATAAGTCGCAAGTGATTATCAACCTTGAAGAGGAGCGAAAGTATCGAAATTAGATCATCAATCGTTCAATAGCTAAGGGTTTTCCTTCCCAAAGCATACGGGTTCTGTTATGAGAAATCCTTTTTTGGGTAAATCCTAGTTTTGGGTTCTAACTAAAGTAGAAACTTATTTTATAATTACTTTGGCTCAGTTTTGAATCATTATTTTTTTAAAAGATAAAACATTCAACGATTTATGAATATGTGAGATCTTTATTCTCCATCTCGTAAAACTCATCCGATTTTTTGATGAATATTAAATTATTAAAAGTTTATTGGGCTCGAGGTTTCACTGTATGTATTAATCGTAAACTTATTTTGATGATGGGTATTGCCAAAATTAAATTTAATTGAAACGTATGAACGATTCACCGAAATCACTAGTGACTAATTTCCGAAAATGCATACAGGCTATTGAAATATTTATATTTCTAGCACGTAAAGTGTTTAATATTAAAGGTTTATATCGACATCTATTTGAACGTCTACAATTTTAAATAAGTCGATGCGTATTTTTTTTTCTTTACAATAAAACAGTATTTTTCATTATATTTGTATACGAATTTTGCTGTACTTGTGTTTTAATAAACCAGCGTATTTCTTCTATTTTTCTATATTAATATCTTAAATGTATGAGAGGCTTATTAATCATTAGTATAAATATATACGCATATTAAACAATATGTATTCGTAATATTAATGGAAAGTATGACAAATTGTTTCAATTTCTCGTAGTTCACGTGTTACTTAAACGTCTATTCACTGCCAGTATGATTATGAATAATATAGAATTTTGTAAAATCGCGATGATAGGTATTATATAATTCCAATATGAGAGTTAATGAGGCTAACAATATTCTGGTGATCGTATATATATCATTTGTTTCGTGACCTGACATTGGACCAACCTGATAAAATTCGTTGTGGATTTTGTTTCGTAATATTTTGAAATATTTTTTTTATTTTATACTCTGTTTCATTTACACGCACGACAAAGTATTTGTTAACTTTTGTAATAACATAACGTAAAATAAAGTATAAATATAATTTATTTTGGTTTTATTTATTGAATATAGCGTATCGATGCTCTCTAAATCTTTGTTATAACAAAAAATGTAATATATTTTAATATACAGTCAATTATTTTCTTCAAATACTGGATTATTTTATTTTTTTACTATATAAATGCGAATTAAGAGACATCTATATTACAACAATGTTATATAAAAAATATTTATCTAAGATTTTCACCATTATGGAAATGCTTAGTATTAATTATATTATTATAGATGTCACTAATAAGATTTCTAAATTTTTCTTTTGTTTAAATTATAGAATAAATTAAATATTATCTCTTTTGTAAATAAGGTTAAGTCTTATATTTAATATAGTTAACTTAATCTTTTTAAAAAAATCATATTTAAATTGCACATGTATTGATTGAATTGTGTTATTATTATTTGCGCACAGCCGCAAATAATAATAACATATAAAATATGCACCGTGAGTTACATGCAATAAACAGATATTGCATGATATGCATTATTAAGGCGCATAATTTTATTATACTCGGATTTTTAACGTTGTATTTATTATGCCAGTGGCAGTATTGATTCGACAGCAGTGTTTTGTCTGTTAATTTAGCCTGTTCGAAGCCTGTCCTCGGGGTCAGCGAAAGCTGAAAAAGTAATCTCGCCGCGTTGTAGTGAAAAGAAACAATTTGGAAAGAGACTAACCGCCGGCGGTACGTGATTTCCCAAGTGGACTCCGACTCTGTTTGGCGGCTCGTGTCGTGGAGAAAGTTTTCGCCAGACACGGAGAAGGTGTCAATTCAACCCCTTTGCCATTTCTTTTTCATATCAAACAAATGCAAAAATAACCGTGATTTTTTTTCTGGCCAGAAATATTTTATTGCGGCTCTACGATGTTGATTTACAAGGATCGAATCGCAACCTTTGCATGCCTGACATTCAATCGCCGATATTCGATAACAATAAAGAGACGTGGTCGGTCGTTGCCTGGGGGTCACTGCGGGTCCCCCACAGCTGAGACAGGCAAAAGTTGCAAACAGGACCATTCGCATTGACGCCACGTACGTAACCGCTTTATTAAGTTCAACAAACTTATGATTTTGCCGGCTCTGTGCTAACTCAACTTGGACTCCGCCGAGATGCAACTGCTAAATGAATTACCCAGACAAAATTTACTAATAATTAAGCACGGGTGATATGGTTATAATAGAAGTGTGCTTAGAATACTTTCAGAAAAATTAGAAACAATACAATTTTCGTAATTAAACTACAAAATATATGAATCATTCAGCGTTGAAATGTCAGCGAAATATCAATTTTTAAAAGGTTTCTCAGGATTAAAAATTGATACTGATCGTGGGCTAGTCATATTAATATTAAAGTCCAATGGAATAAAAGTTCACGGAAGGAAACATAGCAATTTTTCATGAAACTTTCAGTGGAATAATTTAAAAAAATAAAATAAACGGCTTTTCATTAAATTTTCTTCACTGTCATACGAATGTTAATATCAGTAAACCTTTGTACCCTCAAAAGAATAAAAATATTTATTTAACAGTCGATACTGTATCGGTTTGCCATTTTTTTTTTGGCGCAAAAATCTAAAGAGTATTTTTTATGATTACATGGAATATAGAGAAAAGTGTCGCCGGGGTTGCGGAGACGCCTTTGCTCCCCTTCTGTTTTGTTGCCGGGGACATATAAAATAAATCAAAACATTTTTATTTGGCTTTCCGCAATATCGCCATGATTGCGATTGGAAAATTTTACGAATGATCGGATTGGTGTGGAGTCGTGGAGTCAGGCGCGAATGGGCGTGGAGTCGACTCGGCGATAAAACGGCGGTGTTATCGTCTTGGGCTTGTTGCGGCCATCAAACGTCTTCGGCCAAAAGTAATCCGTTGTAATTTTATCGATGCCATTATTAACCGACGCACAAGATTTCAGAGATCGCTTACAAAAATAATAATGAAATAATTAAGACTATGCTCCAAGATATATCGATTTATAAGATTGAAAAAGATGTAAATAGCTCAAAAATGATTTTTTTTCTAACCCGGAAACTACGAATCTCTTCAATGACGTTTTTTATCGGTTCCTTCAAAAACGTAAAAACGGGGTTGTTCCGGACTTTTAATAAAACCACTATTTCAATGTAATACACTTTATTTTGTATATTCCAACATTATAAATTGGAGTAAAAGTTGTTACTGAAGATCCCAAGAATAGTCCTGTTGTTGTTTTCAAAGGATGTCAAGGCGGGGCCTTTTTTCTCTTTCAACTGATTTTTTTGTCTGATAATCGCTTTTTTTTATATACAATCTTGTTTTTTTTTTGTATTTTTTCTTTTCCTTTCCCTCCAACTTTTAGAGTAAAGTATACAGTACAAATTACGTGACAGTACAGGAGTATAAGAATATAATAATCTGGGGATAGAGCTGAAGATCCCAAGAATGTCCTGATGTTTTCAGAGGATGTCAAGGCGGGGCCTTTTTTCACTTTCAACTGATTTTTTTGTCTGATATTCGCTTTTCTTATATACAATCTTGGTTTTTTTTTGTATTTTTTATTTTCCTTTCCCTCCACCTTTTAGAGTAAAGTATACAGTACAATTTACGTGACAGTACAGGAGTATAAGAATATAATAATCTGAGGATAGAGCTGAAGATCCCAAGAATGTCCTGATGTTGTTTTCAGAGGATCTCAAGGCGGGGCCTTTTTTCTCTTTCAACTGATTTTTTGTCTGATATTCGTTTTTTTGTACACAATCTTGTTTTTTTTTGTATTTTTTCTATTCCTTTCCCCCCACCTTTTAGAGTAAAGTATATCATACAAATTACGTGACAGTACAGGAGTATAAGAATATAATAATCTGGGGATAGAGCTGAAGATCCCAAGAATGTCCTGATGTTGTTTTCAGAGGATCTCAAGGCGGGGCCTTTTTTCTCTTTCAACTGATTTTTTGTCTGATATTCGTTTTTTTGTACACAATCTTGTTTTTTTTTGTATTTTTTCTATTCCTTTCCCCACCTTTTAGAGTAAAGTATATCATACAAATTACGTGACAGTACAGGAGTATAAGAATATAATAATCTGGGGATAGGACTGAAGATCAGAGGATGTCCTGATGATGTTGTTTTCAGAGGATCTCAAGGCGGGGCCTTTTTTCTCTTTCAACTGATTTTTTGTTTGATATTCGTTTTTTTGTATACAATCTTGGTTTTTTTTTTTGTAATTTTTCTTTTCCTTTCCTTCCACCATTTAGAGTAAAGTATACAGTACAAATTACGTGACAGTACAGGAGTAACGGATAATCTGGGGATAGAGCTGAAGATCCCAGGAATGTCCTGTTGTTTTTTTTAGAAGATGACAAGATAATCGCTTTTTTAAATACATTTTTTTTATATTTTGTTCCCTTTCCCTCCACCTTTTAGAGCAAAGTATAAGAGTATAAGAGGTATACCATTTAACAGCGTAACAGCTGTATCTGACATGATTCTTTATTCTTGAGTGAAAATTACTGAGGATTGATTTAGGGAGAGGTATTTTATGGTATGATTGGGTGTAGTCTTGATTATAGTTGGGGAGAGAGAAGATTGAAGGGTTGACAAGGGTTAAGAATTTCGGTGGGTTGTTAAAGAATGAAATGGCGTACCTTCTAATGAATTCTGGGAGGAGCGGGATTTTTAGGAACTTTCTTATTTCTGCCTTTCGGACAAACCAGGGGGCATTGGAAATAATGCGGAGGGTAATATTAATTCTTGATTGGATTTTTTTTAGAAGTAACGGGCAGACCGCCCGTCACTTCTAAAAAAGTGTAGGATTTAAGGTCTGATAATGGCAGTATAGATTAGCTTTTTTTTTAATTTTATGGGCAAAGTGCTTTGTTTTCCGATAAACGGGCGAAGGATTCTGATATAGCGGTTTATTTTAGTGTTTATATCTTTAATTTGGGTTTTCCACGAGAGTTCGTGGTCGAAGGTGACCTTAAGGTACCTCGCTTCACGTTTCCATGGGATGGCTATTTTTTCAAATGGGATTGGATAGGGGTTTTCTTTTCCTTTTCTTGTTCGCAATTGCGAAAAAAATAATAAAACAGAGGTTTAAGCGACGTTTTTTCTCGCTCGCATCCGGTACGATGTACAAGTGGGAGTGAAACCGTACTAGTGACATGTGTGACGCGAATTCTGAGACAGCGGAGGGACATTGCCGAGTTCCCGCGTCACTTATGTGTCATATTGATTAGTAAAAAAATCAAAACATCTACCAAACTATGAAGTATATCATGAATAACTATTTTTTATTCTTAAAATAATCATTTGTTAGCATTTTGTCAAGATATTGACGGAGAATTAAAAAATAACGTGATTTGAAATCTTTGGGGTATATTTTCCATAGTAAATAGACCCCATCGGGCGACGCCGTTGGTTTCGAGCCGCCGTGACGGAAAGGTTAGAATACGTATTGATAAATAACATACAGATAGTAAAATAATATTATTCGTATATTATATGACCCGTTAATGTATCTTCACATTGATTATGAAACATTTGATAAAATATCATTTTTAATATGGTACTCAACAAATGTTATATTTTTATTTATTTATTATAAATAAAATCAGCTGTTATGTAATAATGTAAAATATTACCATACACATAGTAAATCTAAAATCGATTATTCTTTAAAACTTTATCATTTGATATAATATGTTTATTATTTTTTTTAATTAAATTAAAATAGTATGAGGATTTCTGTAGCTTAACTTCGTCGTATTAAATTGAAATAACAAGAACGATAAAATATTATTTGACTTACAGTTGTCGAATCAGCAAGTACACTTGACGAGTACTTGGCTATTGTACGATTCCTCGACGATGGCCAATTTAACTTTTTTCATTGGAATCATCACCAGTTTGCTGATCTTCAGCGTTACGATTTCCATTCAGCAGGAAGAAAACACAGACATGATTGCGAACCCGGATGCCATTAGACATATTATTAAACCCGCTATACCCAAATGTCCTCCTGGTAAAATATTTATTCATAACAGATGCAGATATCAAAATATTATTATTTAATAAATAAAACATTTTAACCAAATAATCTGGATTTTTAATTGCAAATCTATAACACCATACTTTTATGTCCATATAAGTTAAGCTATTGATTTATTTAAATCTGTGAATTTATTTTTGTAAAATGTAAGAAAAGACAATAAGAATATTTTATTCCATTTTTAATGTCATATTTGAGTAACATGGACTTTTCTTTAATGAGTAGTAGTAAAAATATAATATAAAGTCCAAATTCGATTTTGATAACAAGGTTTGGTACTTGGTCTATAGGTGAACCGAGTTGTTAAGCAGTGCCTATGTTCTGAGTCTGAGTTACAGAAGTCTTTACTTTTTTAAAGTGAAAGTATGATTTAAAGTAGAAATAATTACATATTATATGAATATAAACGAATAAAAAAATGACTTACGTGTCTGAATTATAAAGATTATTGTTATTTAACCTAGTCGTACCGATGGGGTCTATAGGACTCCAGGCATTTTATTTTTCTCGAATAACTCTTTTAATATAAATCCTACACGTCACAATCTTTTTGTATTTGTCTAAAAAAGTCTAAAGCCTTCAAAGATTCTACATCATTTTGACTGAAAGCGTGTCGTCTATATCTGCAAATATATACCGATTAATGGCAACGAAACAATGCCAAATTTGTCATTAACCTAGCCGTGCCGATGGGGTCTATTTAGGACTACTAGTTTTAAATTTTTCTCGAATAATTCTTTTAATATGAACGCTACGTATTACAAACTATTTGAATTTGTTTAAAAAATAAATATTATAAATAATCATTGATTTAATTGTCTGCACTTGCGAAAAAAATAAAAACAAGAATATACGTATCTGTAGCCACGGCACGATGTTTTTTCTCGCTCGCATCCGAGCGAAACGTACACTAGTGACACGTGCCACGAAAATTTGGCGGTCGGTCTATCGGTAGCGTGTCCTCAGTGTGCGTCATATTGATTAGTTAAAAAATCCAAATTACCGATCAAATTATGAAGCGTATCATGAATAACTATTATTATTCTTAGAATAATCCATTTTTCAGAAAAAAGTCAAGATATTGATGAAGATTTCATCAATATCTTGACTTTTGAAATGTTTGGGGTCTATTTTCCCTTATATTATAAATATACCCCCTTTGGAGGACGCGATTGGTTTTGAGTTAACGTGACGGATCGGTTAAAAGAGCAGAACCAGTAAAATATTATATTAATAAAAATATAATATACCTAAAAATCCCTCATTTAAATAAAAATCGAACTGCACAGTATTTATTCCAATTAGCCAAAAGTTAACAAATGAAAATAGCAGATCTTTTGCAAAAAGTAGAGCATAGAATTTAAGATGCTATATCTTAGCTGATATTTTAATATATAGGAAACCCTCCTATAACACAAATAATCAACAATATTCACTGCTGTTGCCACGGCCGCGATGTTTTTTCTCGCTCGCATCCAATACGATGTGGCAAGTGCGAGCGAACCATGCAAGTGACAAGTCTGCTGTCTACCGATTAGTTAAATAATCCAAAATATCGACCAAATTACGAAGCACATAATGAATAACCAATTTTATTTTTAGAATATCCATTAAAAAAAAGCTAAGGTATTGATATCAATATCTTGACTCGAAATGGTTGGGGTATCTGAGATATATAGCCCCTTAAATAAATCCAACTAATGAAGAAATATTAGTAATTAAGTAATTATTGACCTTTATTGTCAGTAATTGCGAAAAAAAAAATAAAAACAACAATATTGTTTTACATTGGCACGGGTGCGATGCTTTTTATTGCTCCGTATTGGATACGAGCGAGATAAAACATTGCACATGTTGAAGTGCGAGCGAGAAAAAACATCGTGCTGTGCAAGTGGAGAAACAACAGGCCGGAAGCGGGCCTCACTCGCGACTGGCCGTCGCTCTGTGCGCACGTTGCATTAATTAGTAGAAAAAAATGAAAATTAGATCGATATTTTGGATTTTCTACTGATGTTTATCATGAATAATTATTTTTATTCGTAGAATAATCAATTTTTTTTAAATGTCAAGGTATTGTCGAAGAATTTATCAATGACTTGTAAATTTTGGGGTCTATTTTTATACAAAATATACCCCATCGGCCAGCGGCGTTGGTTTCGAGCCCAAAAAATGAACGATGGATGGAAAATGATACCTGATTAGTTTGAAGAAATCCAAAATAAAATTTCAGACTTATATTAATAATAAATAAGTATTTTTTTTAACGAAAGTTGCAGTGGTAATTTCTTTTTTTAGTGGAATTGATCGAAGCGATCTATTTTAAATTCCGGCAGACTCGATGCGGCCAGAGGTCCAGGTAGCCGAGCGGGGTCTCTAAATCTCCGGGGCTTTCCCCGGGGTGAGTCTAATGATGCCTACGTGACACATTTGCCTGCGTGGCGCCCAACGGGTTATTTTTCATCCGTAACGATCCGTTTAGCGGCCGTTAATCGCGGGCGGCCGCAATTTGCCTCGGCCCTTATCGAATTCCGAGCACGTGCTCACTTTCTCTTTTAATTGCGCGAATCTTCGACCAGATTTTTACAGGAGAAAGGGGGCAATTCGTGCAAGTTTAAAAAAACAGAAAAAAGATAAATGCACTCCTCAAGAATTCTCGAGGAAATTTGTCCGATTCCCGAGTCGACTTCAAATGATTTTTCAGACAATGAAATATATTTCTATTATCTATTAAGAAAATTCTCCGGGATTTATTATATTTTCTATGTTTAATTTTAAACTGATTATTGCTTTGTTATTTTATAATATTTTTGGGCATTCCTCTGCGCCACTGGGGTCCTTTCAGGTGGTCTCAGGTCGCTTAGACAAATAGGTCCCGCAAGACCCGCATGGGATGAGAATCCCTCTAGTACATTTAAAAAAAAATAAAAAAAAAACACAGTGGAACCTGCGTGACCTGGCAGTTCTAATGTCACATTTAAAACTGTCACACCACTTTTATTCCTTCCGCCTATCCTGCTCGGAATACCACTCCTGCGATATCCTTGGACATAGCGCGATATTATTTTTTAGTGAATAAATAAATGCAATCTTCGCACACGGAGCTTTATTAAAAAAATATTAAATATGCACGTTTTAATTTTAATTTTACGACTCTACCGCCGGGGAGGATTTAATTTTTTTCAGTTGCACTAAACCAGCTGAAACGTTACGTTCAACATTATAACTATCCCACACCTCTCATAAATAATATTGTAAAATGCATAAGTAATGCCCAGGCCAGGTGATTTATGACGATGTTAGACAGGGTCGGATCTGCGGAGGGAGCACTCTCACTTCCTCCATAGTCCTCCCCCACAGACCCCTCCCCCCATAGCCGCTTTATGTATGAACGTTGAATACTAAACGCTAAGATGCCACGAAACGATGGTTAACTAACTGCTTTTCGAAAAGATTATCGCCAATCTTAACATTTCCTCATTGGTGTGTCGACGATGTCGATTTATACACATATACAGTTTTTTTATGACTCCACTTGATTGTTCAGCTGAAAGCGCTTTTCGGTTGATGGCATCCGATGCCATAAAGGATCTCTAAGAAAAATACGTACGGTGTAATATCAACTGATGGGATCGATATTCGATAATATTTTTACTGCTGCGGTCAAAATTGGCAAAGAACACATTTTGCTTGAACCGAGCAATGAGGAAAAGTTTGGATAATATCTGAAAAAGATAGACGTGGCTGATAAAAAAGGAAAATATTTTTCAATAATGTAAACAATAGTTAAACACGATTTTTCATATATATATATATATATCATCATCAACATCATCATATGCCCCAGTCACAAGGCTCTCACTCGCTGAGGGCATGGACCTTACCAAACTCTCGCATGTTAGTCGAGGCCAAAGGAACCCGAGTCTCACACGTGAGGGCTCCCCTTTCGATATAATTAAACTATTATTAATAATAATGGAAAGGCTGATATTTTTGTAAAATACCTTTAGAAGAGAGGGAAAACCCTTAAAAAGTTTTGTCAGGATTTTAACATATAATTAATAACCAATTAGAAATGTTTTTGAAGATCTTAGAAATAAACACCAGTTTTACGGAAACTAAGAGGATTGCATAAGAACATGATAAATAAGAGCCTAACATACAAATGAGTTATTAATATTTATTTATATATATTTATACAATCTTTATAAATAAAAGATGCAACTAAGGCAGATGCACTTAACGCTTATGCAATGCCAAAGACATATATATTATATAACGAAGCTAAATTCGTAATATGTAAGTATGTACAGTCAACCCTCCTACAACGAGTGTTAAACTAAGCTTAGGAGTCGGACAGGAGTTTGATTCAAAGAAACTCAATGCTATTTTCGACTTATATTATTGTAAACGATGTATTCCTCATCTCCAATTATAATTTGTTGTAAAAATGGTCGAATTCTTTCTCTCGACAACAAAGAATTGCATGTGTTTCTTGCAATGTCTAAATTTCCATTCTATTTATTTTACAGATGCGTTGCAGATGTGACTGTACGGAGGACCTTGGAGATTTCTGTCAATACGATAATTCCTCTGGGAGGTTGTCAACATTTTGGTGCATCTTTCAGATTTACATTTCCCGATTTGAACTTTTAAAACCAAAATTGACTTCCACGTGCTGTCAGAACTTCACTATAAATTTATTTAACATATTCGTGGACAGTCTTGCATATGCAGTATTTTATTACGCATGGGACATGAGTCCATTTGGGAGATTTTCATCCATAATTATCCACGTTGTCAAGGAGTTAGAACTTGTCTCAATCTAATAAGCATTTTTAGCTACTGCGTCTTATTCCCTCAGGTCATTTCTCTAACTGGGTCTCATTCGCAAGGGTTTTTATGAATATTATAAATATAATATAATTATTAGGGTCTCAGGGCATTCACTTATCGAATATAAAATATACCTAAGTAAAACGGAAAGAAATGACATTTTTTTTACTGCAACAAATCAATATTTTAGAAAAAACAACATAATATTACACTGTTATATAAATTCTCTCATTGTCTATAATCTTCCTCCATAACATAGGTAACTTTTTTATTCCATTTTCGTAAAACTCTGACGGTTTATTGATAAAATATGAACCCAGGTGATTTTTCACCTATTCAACAATTACATTTTTTTTATCACTGAATGTTCCATTGATTTAAATAAATGATAGTCAGAAGGTGCTACATCAGGTGAATACGGTGGATGTGGCAGAAATTCCAAATCTAGTTCTTTGATTTTGTCCTGGGTGATTTTTGCTGCATGAGGTCTTGCATTATCATGCCGTAAAATTCTCCTGCTGTTGTTAATCAGAACAGATCGTTTTTTTAGTAACTCCACTTTTAATCTTTCTAATTGGGCCCAGTATAATTCTGCCGGAACTGTCTGACCAGGTTTTAATAATTAATAATGAATTATATCTGTAATATCTCACCAAACCCATAACAAAACTTTTTTCAATGATAATGTTGGCTGAGGAGTAGGCACAGGTACCACTTTTGGAGATAACCATTGTTTTTTTTTCTGGCATTACTGTAAAGAACCCATTACTCATCCCCAGTAATAATTCTTCTAAGAAATGGATCTGTTTCGTGTCTGGACAATAAAGATGCATAGATTTTACGCCGTTGCCCCAAGGCCGTTGGGGAGAGATCGTGCGGTACCCAAATTCTTTGCCTGTTTTTTCCCTAACCTTTTCAAATGATCTTGCACAGTTGTTATTGAAAAGCCAAGCTCGTGTGACAATTCTTTCACTGTTTTACGCGGATCAGCTTCCATCAATGAACTTAAGACGCCATCGTCGATTTTGAAGGGTCTTCCTGTCTTTGGTTTGTCATTTAACTCCCCATCACCACTTTTTAACTTTTTAAACAATCTAAAGCACTTTCGCAGTTTTAAGACGTCACCATAAATATCGCAGATAGTCTGTGATATTTATGCTTTAATCCCTTGTCAAAAAAAACAGTATGAAATACTAAAAATGTGTCTCTTCAAACTCAGGCTTCTGCATATTTCTACTACGGTAAAGAAAATAAAAAAATATAAAGAGTAAAAACAGTTCTTCAAAATGATATCAAATACGACGTGCCAACTCAACGGCAACCGGTTTTAAAGTGAGGCACCTATTATTTTTAATACAAATTGCATTCTAACATTTGATTATAAAATGCGCGATTACTTTCGGGACCCCTTAATATTGATACAGTTTTTTCACGTCAAATACACCTTTTTTCAAATCAAATGCATCCTTCTTCAAATCAAATGCTTCCTTTTACAAATCAAATGCACCTTTTTACAAATCAAATGGCTCTTTTTACAAATCAAATGCACCTTTTTAAAAAATAAATAAAACATTTAAATTCGTTTTGCCACAAATTACGTTTTTTCAGTTCCTTCAAAAATGTAAAAAACGCGTTCCAATATATTTAGTACCCCGAAATTAAGTTTTCCCACTAATTAGGTTTTTTGGCCAGTTCCTTTAAAAACGTAGAGAACGGGTTCCACTGTATTTAGTAACGCGATTCCAATCCAGAATTTACGTTTTGCCACTTATTACGTTTTATTAGCAAGAAAACGTATTTAAATGTTTTATTTAATTTTTAAAAAGGTGTATTTGATTTGTAAAAAGGTGCATTTGATTTGTAAAAAGGTGCATTTGATTTGAAAAAGGATGCATTTGATTTGAAAAAAGGTGTATTTGACTTGAAAAAACTGTATAAGTGTACAATGGTATTATTTTTATTTTATTCAAATGGTAGTTATGAATTTTATTCCTAAAATTTAACTGATCCATATAATTTTACACGAAGGATAATATCTACCTCGGCGTCAAATGGCGCAAGAGACTTAACAGTAATGTGCGTAGTCTACCTGTACGACTAAGACGTCGAGGATCGGTTTTCCCCAGTTTTAAGATTCGTTCCGCTACTTATTTTCAAATGTTGAAATTTTCAAGGATAGTTGGATCAAACGACAGGGGACGCCGTAACACAAAACAGATCCGCCCCATTAATTTCGAAAGCCGGGCATTAATATTTGCAAGGGACACGCCGTATTTAATACGCTGAATTCGCTGGAATTTGCATTAGAGTTTGTATGGCCAAGTAATATTTCCGATCGCATTCCTGCTGCATTTCTTTGGCCGTTGAAATTCTCCACGTCGTTTGACTTCAGAGACCGAAAGTTCAAGAAGCTTTGCCGAATGGCCATTGCTTGTGTTGCTGCATACAAACGGCCGAGTCAAAGCTTAATGTATATTTCTTGCCAGGGATCGTCAACCTGCAACAATGTTTTTATTCACTGAATACACTGACAGCGATTTAAAAAAATATATAAACGATTCAATTAAAATAAATTAGTTATGAATCTCTTGTTCACGATGAGATGTTAAATTCATTGGAGCCATTTCTCAGAAGAATGCATGACTGGCGATTTTTTTGTACCAATTGATTACTGGCTGCCTTCCTCGTGTTCAACACGTGAATCATACATTGAGTCATGCGATCAATTAAAATATTATTTGTGTCATAGCGGGGTCAATCGGACCCCATTCGGTCGTATACGTCGACGGTCCTATGCATCTTATTAGAATGTAATGGCATCGCTGAAGCCGTTTCAGGTACACGTATTACCGGAGTTTTCAGAAATCTTGGTGCAGTATCCGTGTCGGTTCGTTGGGAACCTATTAGTGGAATTGAATTTTATACCAGACCGTGTCCACAGCGGGTAGATTACAGATAATGAAGTCGGGGAACAAGGGACTCGGACACAATCATATAAATAATTGAAACTCATCCATTAATTCGCTCTCGCATTCGGTTTGTGTTCCAATTGTAAATGAATGAAAATAGGTGATTTTTCGCATACATTTTTATTTTAATATATTCGGTAAATGGCGTCGCATTGGAAAATGGTCGAGCGTATTTCTACTACAGCACTTTGGCCGATTACATTGCACCTGGAGACAACTTGGAATTTCAGGATATGAACATCCGTACCGTGTTTGCATCCAGAGAGAGCATGGACCAAAGGTAGATCAGAGGGATCGATTTGTTACAAACAAGTTCAAATGTAAAGCCGAATAAGTATAGAGCTGTGAATTTTCTGCAGAGTTGCAAATAATTGATCGAATATATATCCGAAAACTACCCCTAAATGACGACGTATATAAAATATGTTAAAAATACAACTAGTATAGCATGTAACCAAGGCTGTTCTATATTTTTTAGAAGTAAAAAGAACTCAATAGGATTAATATTGTATATATTTAAATGCATAGGTTTAATGAAAAAATATGTGATTTTTTTAAGAATATTTTTTTAAGTCCTGACGTATTTTGACAATAGTGGCATATTCGGTGCGTATTTATTGTTTACTGTCAACAATTTAACACGTGTTATAATGAGAAACAGGATTTTTTCCTTAAAAACAAATACTAGCCGTATCAATGGGTACCCCAAGTTTTTGATTTTTCTCCATTTACTCTTTTAATATAAAACCAGGGAACTGAGCCACAAGTGCAATGTTTTTTTTCGTTCGCATCCGGTACGATGAGCCAAATGCGAGAGCTCAGTCTGCGGCAAGAGCGTTGCCGTTTACGCGTCATATTGATTAATTAAAAATCCAAAATATTGACCAAATTATAAAGCATATCAGGAATAAAGTCCATTTTTTTTAAATGTCAAGATATTGATGAATTCTTCATCAATATCTTGACTTGGGGTATCTGAGAGACGTCCTTTGGACGACGCCGTTGTTTTAGAGCCGCAGTAACGGATGTCTAAAAACCAAAAATAACACAGTTATGATGTTTTAGTTCCTTTATTTGCAAAAAATAGACCAACAGAGACCTTCTACTTTTTTTGATTATAAAAAAAAAACATTTTATTAGCGCTGGTACAAGTGTCGGTGATTGTTGATGTTAGTTTGTCTGGTAATTGGTTAATCAATGTGGTTTGGCATGGAGAAGACGATAGGATATATCCAGAGTTGCACTAGTGGCATCCGTGTGTAGCGCAACAAGATGGCGACCACATTTTACGATGGGGCGAAATGCATGAACGTCTTAACACTTCGATCGCCGGGGGCAGAAAGAGAGATAGAGGTTGGCCGCCCGTGGGATGCCTAGGAAGTGGCGCTGATGATCATTTTCTTGAAGGATTAGAGGATTTTTTTGGTTCATCATATAAAATGCCTCAGAACAGCGACGAGTTAGTGCCGCTGCTTAAAAAATAACTGCTTAATCTGGAAGGATCTATCAATCATTCCAAGAAGATAACCTCGTAATATAATCTTTAGTCCTCTAAATAGAGAGTAAGACGTGGGGTTTGCCACCATTGTCCACATGATTTGAGATGACATAGACATTGTGATCAGTTCTCGGGCGGCTTTCAAGGATCAATGGATGCCAGTGAATAATGAGAGCGGCAATTGTATGGGACAAAGGATCAAAGGAACCAAGAAAAAATATATCCATATGAAGGACGACTGCTTGAAGCCCTGAGAATCAAAGTACAGCTTCGAGACAAGAATTCACATATCTCACTCAAGGATGCGGGATAGTCAGCCACCAAAAAGTCTTATGATTAACAAGATTTCGTTGGTAAGAAAGACCAGGGCTGAGGTGTTTGGACTGTCTTTCCGGAAGATTGAGCGAGGTAACGGCATATCGGATCAAATATAGAAGAGTGTTTAATGAGGCCAGGGTTTTACAATAGGGCACTCTTTGAAAATTAATTATTTTTCAAGACGAAAGTGCACTTCACCACAAAACTGAAACCACCCATGAAATTTGAAACAATTTATTTGTGAAGTACTTTCGCATTATCCTTGTCAGTCATAGGCCCTTCAGATTCAGATCCTAAAACATTCTATGAATAATGAAAAAAAATGTGGATGAAGTAATAAATCATTAAGGTTGATATTTTAGGTCGAAATCTTTCAGCTTTCATTAGAAAGGGATCGAAAAATTGCACAAGAGATGGTTTTAAGTAAGAATTTTTTTCGGGATTGCTTAATATATGAAATAATAGTTTTATCATTACATATTTGCTAATTATGGTAATATTACATTTTTATTAAAATCATCATTCATCAAGTGCGAGTAGAATGTAGTTTTTTTCTAATAATTTTATATATACAAATGGATGTTTCATTAGAAATTAAAATATGTTATCTGTGCATAAGACGACCCACAATTTTATCTTCTTATAGGTCATAAGTTATTTGATAATATTATGATCTTATATGGCACTCAACAAATGTCAAATATATATGTTTATATTTATTATAAATAAAATCAACTATACACATAATTAATCTCAAACATATATCAGTATAAGGATTTTGGGAAAATATCTACGTAAAAATCCAAATTACCTCATGTAGAGATATCTTTAAAAAAATCTTCTGAATTTTCTCTAGTCTGAGGATATTCGAAGCGTCATAAGGCGTCCAGATAATATATCCTGATTCGAGTAAGCCCCAAACCAATGTATCGTATAGCACTCGTTTAACTAAGGTGCTATATATAATACGTAATGAGAATTTCTCAAGACCAAGCCCTACCTACATTATTGATGATCTCAAATATACGTCCGATATAAATAAACTAAATTTTAATTTGGAATCAAATAAAATACTCAGATCCTTAACAGACGATTGCTTAGAACGAGTTACGTTCTCAAGAGTGTAATTAAGCGTTTAGACGCCACGGCGTGCAGGCACGCGAAACCGGCTAACCAACAGCGTCACGGCAAACGCTACTACGAATTTATTTATGAATAAATATAATATTTAAAAATAAAATTGAATGCCAAGACATCTTTTGAAGGCAATGTGATTGTTAGAATTTTCGATATGTTTAGCCGTTTCATTTTATTTGAAATTTATACGGCGTACGGTAAAAATCCTTATAATTGGTTTGGCGATTTAAGGGTTAAAGTTGATGGGCTATTAATGCTTTTAATGCATTGAAGGCGATTTAATATTGGCCATTCAAGCAAAGAATTGATGTACAACTATAGCGAAAAGGCGTTGCCTGTTGAGATAATTGCTTTAAATAGTTTTAAGTCATCTGCAAAGATTGTAAAATTACAAGGACATGTTGTATGTCGTTTATATATATAATGGTCCTAAATTGGAAGTGGAAAAAAATTGTAAGAGATTGATAGAGAATCAAAGCTAACTAATTTAGTAATAAGTCTTGAGTGATCGACTTTACCAAACGCTTTTTTAAAGTCTTAATAAATAACGTCAACCTGGGCCCCCTTATCTAGACACATAGCTTGAAAAGCTATGCAGACTAGTGACTATTGAGCGTTCGGGCCGAAAGTCATGTTGTTCATCGATGAGTCTATTCTTTATGTGATAAAATATACTTTTATTTAGAATCATCTCGAACAGCTTAGCAGGTCCAGAAAGAACAGTCACTGGCTTATAATTACCAATATTTGATTTGCCACTCTATTTAAATATAGGAGTGACTCTTGAAAATTTCTTAGATTTCAACGAAAGGTTAAACATATGTCAAAGAGGCTATTTATCCCAATTTGAGATGCTTTTAAGACAAACGAAGTTATGATTTATGGTTATATGGTTTATTATCATTCGTAAGCCCTGAAACCTACCAATCATTTTGAAATATTTAATCAAAACAGAAGCAAAAGAAAAAAAAGCTATTTTTTTTGCTAATAATACGTCGTAAGATTTATTCTAGTTTTTATTTGCGAACGTATCCCATTATTTTTATACTTGTGTATCGTTATATTGTTGTATTTAACACAGTATCGTTTGTATGTAAGACTTGAGTAAAATTAGCATTTGCCGTGATCTACCTCTGATTTTGAATTTTCCGCCCTGTCCCATATCAACGTGGCCGTATGTTTGTTCGCCTCCAGGGGCGGAGGCCTGTCTCGGTCTCTCCTGGACCGAAACCGAAGAGGGTCTACCTGTCCACCGTCTTCTGCCTCCATCCAGCACCGGTTGCACCGCGAAGCTTTGCTCACACCGTGACCACACGAGGCGACCGACGTGTCAAGTCCCGTCGGGATCCCGGTACTCTCCCGGACTGCTTTAATCTTCAATGTCCGACGAGGACACTGCTCCATGTAATGACGTGGGTTGTGCCACAAGCCGGCGTCGTTGATTGTGACAGCTCAGGTGGTATCTGGAAAATAAGTGCTACAGATTTAGATTGTCATTGGATCGCAGATCCCGGTATGATATAGCACAAGCTGTAGCCAAATTCAATGGCTAAATCAGATTTAGTTGAACTGGAAAAGCTTTCATTTATTAGATTAGATTGGCAGCCTCTGCATTACTCAAAACTATTTTTTTCGGGCCGCATTATATTATAGGCTTGTTCGGAAAGTCATTTCGTTTTTTCCCAACACGGGGGTTTAATTGTATTTTTCGGTCTACTTAAGCCGCATAATCATTATATATTATGAAAGCTGATATAACAAGGCTTGCTTGTGAAAAGGTTCGATTGATTCTACGCAATAGTTTTTGGTTGGTACTCTTTCAAATATGGGAAGTCAAAAGCAGCATTTTAGACATATTTTACTTTTTTATTATCAAAAAGTTTCGTTATGTGTTTGGTGGGATTTCAAAAGAATGGTTTTTTTTTAGTTTCTGCCGGACAACACAACGATCAATTCTGAAGTGTACTATCAGCTGGAAAAATCAAATGATTCACTTAAACAGAAAATGACAAAATTGATTAATAGAAAAGATGTAGTGTTCCACCAAGATAAACCGAGACCTTATACAAGTTATTTAACCCGCCAAAGGGTTTTACAGTTTAGATGGAATATACTGCCACACCTACCATATTCTCCAGATCTGGACCCTTGTCCAGTTGCATTTTCGAAACGTCCTGAATACCAGGATCGAATTATCGAGCATTTCGCAAGGAAACAATGCTTTTCCATGACACGTAATGTCGGGGCACAGAACTCAATAGATCTCAATCTGTGGGATGATGTTCATGTTGTATTGATAGTGACTCATTTTAACACTTTATGAGCCGTTCACGCGAAAAGGCGTGATTTTGTAGCCAAGCGTTATGAGCCGTTCACGCCTTTCGGCTTAAGAGCCATACCCCCACATTTTGTTTCTGAAAACGATGCACAATGTAATTCTAGTATTTGACCACAGATGGATACACGTGCATGTTAGCTTGGATTATCATTACATGAAACCTTGCGGTGAAACCAAGTAGTAGAGGTTGAGTATCAAAATCTGTCCTTTTTACGTGGTAGAAGTTCCATGAAAGAACCGTGTTAAAAGAGATATAAAATAAAATCTTGGGATACGTTCTCTATTTGTTTTTAGATGTTAAAATGATACCTGATCTAATGGTTGTATTAACAGTAGAATGTCGTATATCACGTAAATAACCAGATGCATTCTGGAAAAAAAATCTGGAGCTCAACTGGTCTGTTGCACCATCTTTTCTGTTCCTTACAGATTTTTTTAAATGGAAAAACTTTCATTAATGATGAGACAGCCAATCAGGCCCTCGATACTTTCTTTCAGTCTAAACCCACCAATTTTTATGTGGAGGGGATCGATAAGTTACCAATATGAGAGAAGGGATAAATATAAAAAGGGAAGGGAAGGGAGAAAGATTAATATAAATTTTTAAAGCAAAATAAAAGCATGATATAAAAATCTTTTATGATTAAAACGTTATTTATGACTCCATCTAATATTAAACATTACATAATTACAAAAGTCGACAGTTTCCAAACACATTAATTAGTTCTTTTAATTTTTTGGGCCATAATTTTTTTGAATAATTGGTTTTAAATGCCCCATTTTCCCCAAATCTTCTCAAGTATCAAAACTCACAAAATATCAAATAAGAAAATTGTTTTTCACAACTAGAATTTGCTTATGTCCAGTAAAATTCAGAGAAATAATTAGTATTGATTTAAATATTAATAATTAGGAAAAAATAATACTAATGACATGTCCAATGTGTTGAATTTGTTATGATTAGAAAACCTCATATAAATCCATAGTCCCTTTAAAATTCTAAAACTTCAGGGTTGAGATCATAGATAAGAGGGAATCGTATAAGAACAATTGACCATATTATTTTAAAACCCTATTTATTTCCCAGAATTAAAATATATCATTCTTTTATATCTTAATCAAGTTTTGAGTCAACAAGAAAAATATTTTGCTAGCTTTGAGAGCATTTGAACTTTTTATACATTTTACTGTATTAGGGTTGAGGATTTATTTTAACTATTAAGATTCTCGGATTCGCAATAGAATTCGTAAGCATTACAGTCACGATCTTTAAGTGGCGTGGTATTGTTAAAATTCGTTTCAAGAAGCAATCAATCGAGAATAAATTAGAGCAATGCGACATAATAAAAAAAACTTTATTTTACTTTAAGAGTAGATAGGGAAATAAAAGGAAAAAGAAGAAGTCATTAAAAATGTGACCAGATAGGGAGGAGGCACGTACCAAACTTTCGCCATGACCTCCGGAACAGTCCATCGATGGGGTGGCACGTGACAGAGGGGTTCAATAGTTTATTTTATGTACCTATAAAACGCTGAAATCGTATAGAATTTTGCTGAAAAATACACCTTATATAAATATAGATGTTTTTAATATAACACGGAAAAAATGAATCAATCATCGCGATTTTTTGCAGCGATATTAAACAATGGGACTTATCTTCAATTGTTGCGCAAGTATATATATTTTTTATACACGAACCGTATATTTTTACACGATCGTCTGGAACGTATCTTCCGTATAAAATGAAATTCGAGCGTATTTAACGATAATTTATTGTATTTTTTTTTTGATAATTCAATAAAAAATGTAAAACGTCACATCGAAATGACTTGTCCGTAGATCAAGTTTCGTAGACACGGGGTCTACGTGAGAGGTCTACAAATCAAATTACAATAAGAAGAATAAAAAACGTTCAAACGGCAGTTTGCAGGGAAGGGACCCTGTATGTAAAAATGCTCCGGAAACGATTTGACTGCTGATGAGATGAGAGTGTGTGGGGGCCCTGAAACTAAATGATCGAATAGAAAACAGAGCCACGTTGAATATTAATTCTCCGTATTTTTTTGCGAGATTTAAATCATGTATTGTAAATTACAGCCAATCCCAAACGTATGATAAAACGTCCCAGATTCCATTTTCGATTGGATCGGAATCCTCGGGAAAACTGCGCGGAAAATTACAACAGCTTTTCCGCTGTTCGTCGCAACAAACTCCCGACGGATCGCTGCAACATATTGGGGCAATCAACCAAATGCTATTCGACTCCGCATGCAATGGTCGGGGAAAAAGTGGGATTTCTTAATTGCTATCTCGTTTCGGATCAAGATTGAGGCACGGGACCGGAATTAAGGAGCGAGGCTTCTGGATTTGAAAAGAAGTAGGCGATATCGTTACACCGTGGAACAGTGGTTAAATTCCCATTTAAATGCATTCCCTTACACGCCCCTGTCACTCCCCCCAGGCGACAATCAACCGATAACAGTCTCGGCTCTCGCTCCGACCTCAAAGGGTTAAGCTAGGGGAAAGGGAACGTACAAACATACGGTTTTTGATTCCTTTATTTTTTTACCGTGTCTGAAAAGAGTGTTCGTTTATTGGTACAAGAGTACTGAATGTTTTTATTTTTCTGTATTATTTAAAATATATAAAAATATTTTCACCATTTTCTAGCTAAAATTCGCGAGTTTTCATGTCTCAATTTTTCATAGTTTTTCAATTTAATTCAGCACTATAATTGTAATTGTAAATAATGTAGATGTAATTTACATATAATTTTTTAATCATCTGTGGTTGTAAAATTGATATTCTTTATATTAATTAAATGAATTATTTAACCACCAATTTGTTGTGTGTAAAAAATACCTGTTAAATTTAATTAGTCGCTCATCGGTATTGGCGAGGGGTTGAAATTTTATGAGTCATGACTTTTAAATGCTGCTACAAAAATGGTAACGAAGTTCTTTTCCTCGGCTCTGTCATTCGTATGTCTTATTTAACCCCCAGGAAACGATAACAACAGTTTGATGGCCAGCGTGACGTGATTTGATTTAAGATATTGCTTTGCACAGTGACGTAGAATAACATCGATATAATAAATAGTAATAAATATACTCTATATGCATTACATTGGTATCAAAATTTCTATATATATTGTGATATCAAGATAAAATCCATTGCAATTAATTATGAAACATTAATTATGTGATTTAAGAACAATTCAATTGATAAAAAAAAATATTTCTAGTATATATTAAAAGTTACGACGTATTAATACTTATCTAGTATAATTAAATATGGCATTTAATATTTGATAAGATTTAATCATTGCGGTTTTTAATAATTCTTTACTTTCACATAAGGAAAACCACTAATAAAATTCATTTTAGGTTTCAAAGGTCTTTTTTTATTCTTAGTTTTCAATGGAAATATCACATGAGGTTTAATGCAATAATCATGATTATATTACTACATATTTAAATATTTTATATTTATTTTTGTGGATATTTATGCACTATCAAGGATTTTAGTACTTCGATAATATTACAACTGTTTGTAATGGCTTTTAATATTTATTAAAAAAATATTTATCTCTAAATAAAATAATTTAAACAGAGTATTGTGAATAATCTCGTATTCAAAGGACACGAGAGAGGTTCAGTAAGAGATATCTTCGAGAGTATTGATAAATTATACTAAATGATTTTAAATATTATTAGTTGGCGGGGCATTCGCCGAAATTTAGTGAAACGTCGTCTTTTACCAAAAAAATCATAACTCTTTTAGTAATCAATATATTCAGCCGAAAATTAAATTACTTGAACTTCAACATTTGCTGGATAGTTAATGTAAAAAAAATTAAATTCGAAAGCAGGAGTCACTAGACATTTTGGGAACGGGCGTAAATGTTTTTTTTTTATAAAACATAGTTTGAAAATGGTCTTTCAAATGTTGAATTTGAAATATTCATATCGAATGTTTGTGTGTTTGAAATTTCCAAGTCTTTAGTCCTTGAGTCGCTGGACAGGCAATGATTCTTATTATCCAAAACAGTTGTTTTTATAAACTCCGAATGTTGAGGAACGTCGTAAATTAAAGAGAACAATGACGATATCACACCAATGAGAATTATTCATCAAAAATAAAACATCCTACCAATGAGAAAATGTTTGATAAAAAACAATACATAAGTAATAAATAAATTATCAAATAAATCAATAAATTCTTAAATAATTCACTCTCCGTTGGCCGAAATTCTCCTCAAGGCCTGAAGTATCTGACCAAAAAAAAAATATTTAAAAAAGACTGTTGTATAAGTTACAGCCGAATCAAACGCGTAGTGTCGGCTAGCGTGTGTTATGCGCGCCCCGGACATACACAAACACACTTTTGATGTGGAATCCACGTCCCCCGTAGGCAATGTGTTAATGAATATGATATGTTTTCTTATTGCATCGGTAGACCCAACATTCTTCTATCTATTACTATGAATATATTTTCAGAAAACGATTTAGTAAATTTGGATCTCAAATATCCACTGAAGCCCCTTTTCGCCCTTCTAAATAAATCAATGATTCCCACAGTGGCCTATATGGACCCCCATGGGTCAATTTTCAGGCGATCTATGTCAAGTATGAGCCCATTTAGGTTGGATTGTGCCCAAACAAAGAATTGAAAGTACATAGTAGGCTATTGCAAGAAAATTTTTGATATCATTTCCATCTTCAATGGTTAATCTTCTTACAAAAAAAAGAAATCGGTTGACAATTTTTGAAGGTTTATTTTACTAAATTTCAACTATAGAACAATTTCTACCAGAGCTACAGATTCATCCTTCTCATTAACAGCATTATTTGTGTATTAATTTTATGTAAAAAAATTAAGGGCTCTGGTTTGAGTCGTTCCAAATCCGTAGAAGCAATAAAAATGAAGAGGTTTAACTTTGTTACCGATTAATGAAAATTGCAAAATATACATATTGAATTAAATCAAAGAATATTAGAATTTTTAAGTTTTTCTTCATTTGTACGGATAACCATTAAAATATTTTCACTTAATTTTCTTGGATGAAATTTTCATTTTTCAGTAAAATATAAAAATCTTCTGGCTGCACGGTAATTTACCGTTTAAATTACCGATGAGCAACATGGATTTCGATCTGGAGGCTCAACAGTCACTGGCCTTCTTGGCTTTTTTAAATTTTGTGTTCAAGTCATTGATAAGATCGACCGTGCTAGATTTATTTTGAAACTAGATAGTTTTGGGTTCTCAGTTAATCTCTTACGATTCTCCTCGAATACCTTACAAAGAGAAAACAATGTGAGACAGACTCTCAAACGTTGTATGCTTAAAATACACCTTCCGGAATTTAGAATGGGTCAAATTTAGGACCTTTATTATTTATTTTATTTATAAATGATATTCATCGGTTCGTTAATAGTATATTCTCATTTTTTGCAGACGATTTAAAAATATTTCGATCCGTTACTTCAAAGAAAGATGCCCTTTTGTTACAGTTGGACATTGATTCTTTGCACGATTGTGCAATATTATATCGTCTTTTATTAAGTATCGGAAAATGTCAAACAATGACATTAACTAGATTAAAGAAGCCCATCATCTTTAATTACAGATATGGGAATGTAACTCTTCTGAATCTTTTGTTAAATATCTGGGTATTTTGCTTGATTCCAAGTTGAATTTTAGTTTACATTTATCAGACGTGTGATCATCAAAAATGTTGGGCTTCGTCTTGAGAAATTCTCGTCACATACCTAGCACCTTAGTCATACGAGTGCTATACGAAACTTGGTCGGGAGCTTGCTTGAAACAGATTCCATTATATGGGCGCCTTATGTCGCCTCGAATTCTTTCAGATTATTATCCTTGCATATTTATACGTTATTCTCTTAAAATCACTCTCATACTCGTATATATAATTACATTCATACTTTTATATATTTATTATTTTATGTTACTATGCTAATATATTTTTATGCGTGATTGGCGACCTGGGTAACTCTGTAATGCCAATCACGCATTATTTTCATGATAAATAAATAGTGTAATGAATTTCGATCCACTACTGAGTTAAGTGTTTATGTAAAATAAATTTTACATATATTTATTATTCATGAAAATATTTTGGCGAAGCGCGTTATAAATAATCGGATTTCAATTAGCTTTCTATTTAATTAATAAACAATTGGTGGACGAGCCGTCCCATGTCATCGCCCCTCCCCTCCCTCACTCGACGCATTTGTGTGCAAACGTTCATGGGATTTCGGCTGTGACTGTTTTTGATACTCTTTTGCAAGATTAGATTGCTAATTCGGTTCAATTATGGGTAGTTTGGGGATCCGGGCACAAAGTAAGCCCGATGCCGTTTTATTGGGGTCGGCCGCGACCCAAGCAGGGGTCGGCATTAGGCCCGGCCCGTTGTTAACTACGAACTACGATTATTTACTTTGTAAGTGGATTATTGGATTTGGCCTTTCGGTAAGTGTTGAAGTAAACAATATGTTTTGGATACCGGATACTCCAATATGCGCAGACCTACACGGATTCGATCGGAAATTGAATTGAACTGTTGCGACCGCAAGTCCGTGTACGGAATTGGGCCCCTAACCCGTTATATTTATTAAAACGGCGAAACTTTGCGTTTCGACCGATTCGAAAAATAGAAAAAAAGTCAAATTAGAGTCGATGGGATGGGACCGCTTTGACAATGTGGGGTTCTTGTTGTTATTACTGCATCCAGTCAAAGAGGCTTTCGTTGTGAAGTCGACCAATCTCGCTGGGGTTATGGCACGGAAGACTCCACACTGCCGGCAATATGAGATATTCAAGAATGGTTATCATCAAAAATATACGGTCTATGCAAATGAAAATATCATCTCGTTCAAGTGGATGGAGTGAGGTACGTATCGCGAGCAGAGGGAAACAATGTCCTCGAGTCAAATCCGGAGCGAAATTTCACGGTAAAAACTTTGCCAATAGCATTTGTCTTCGACTCAAATGTATATTGAGACAAATCAACATACAACCTCACAAAATTGCAATTTAATATATATCTTTTTAAAATAAACATGAAAAATATGTTATTGATGCATTAGACTGTTTTGCTCCAATACATCTTTCATTAATGTTTATAATATAATTCCCCCAACCCAAGATAGTCCAACTCAAGAGATATTAGTACTCATAAGTAATGTCGTTTTTTCGATGCGCCATCTTTAAAATAGTCTCCCTCAGTCTGTTAGGCAGTAAGGACGGTTATAAGTTTCTCTTGTGTAGCATCTACCTACTCATGGCCTTTAGACAAAAAAAAACGGTTTCTTTATCCTTCTGACGACAATGGAAGAGACATGTCCGTCAGAACAACATATATACCTTTTCAATATTATTTGAAAAAGAAAGTGACAGAGGCTACGAAGGATATTTGCGCGATTTACCGTGACATATTGGATGTCAGGAAATGCAACGATAATTCAAAAAAATTAAATCTGGAGATTTGTGTTTGGAAAACGAGCCTCGAAGTGGACGACCCATCCAGGCGGATGAAGCAGCCGTGAATTCTGCAATCGAAGACGACCCGATGTTGACCATTGAAAAATTATCGGAAAAGGTCGGTACATCCTAGTCCAGTACTCAGAGGATCTTAAAGAAGTTGGGAAAGATTTCAAAAAAAGGTGTTTGGGTCCCGACGAAAATGACGTGTGAAAAAATTCAGGATCTTGGATGGGTCACCCTGTTGCGTCCTTCATACTCGCCGGGTCTTGCACCATCTGATTTTTAGTTATTTCCGTTCTATGGAACATTTTCTAAGAGATCAAAATTTCAATTCCTTAGAAGAGGTGAGCCCTTTCAGACTATTTTCAGTAAAAACTCGCGTTTTACAAGAAGGGCATGGACGATTTGAAAGAATGGTGGCAGAAGGTTATAGATAATATGGGGAATTATTTTGTATAAAAAATTTAGGTATAAGAATTTTTTTTTTAATTTCATTGAAAAAAAACGACAATACTTATGGGTAATATATTCTAATATATTCGAAATAATATGCATGAGGATGAAAATAATATCGTGAATTTATTTAAATGATTTTTTACTAACTGATTATAATTGTAGAAGCACTTTTCAATACACAAAACATTCTGTAGAATTATATACTATTAAAGTTTATTTTGTGTGATGATAAATTCAATCAATGAGCAACCTGTGATTGTTAATTGAAATGATTAGGATTAATTGAAAGGGTAGACTACAAGTATTCTTCAGTATTTAATATATTTCGTTGTTTTGTTTTAATTTCCTACAATGTAGGAATCACACATTTTGATCCAAATTTCTGTGATTTATTGCCCATTAAACATATATTTTGCTCCAGAATCATTTTTCAGCTTTAAAAATTCGTTTCGATAATTATCAGGACTTTTTTCAATAGACAATATATATATAGATTGGGAAAAAATTTACCTCCTCATCGCTGAATTCATTTTCCAATTACTGAAAAATTGTTTTTCATTAGCAAAAAAGAGTTAATGATAATATACCCTAGGCCTCGCATAACACGGTTATATGAGCCTCAAAACACCGCGTAATGGCAACCGTTATACAGGCCTAAAATTCATATAAAATTAGGGTTTATATTCCAAAAAAAAATATCAAAGTTATTAATTTTACTATTTTTTTAAATAAATACCCAATGGTTACTTACATACGCCAAAAAAAAACATTAACAACATATAATCATTCATTCAACATCGCTATCACTTACAATTCCATATGTTCGACTATTTTCGAGATTGGCTGTGAGCGTCACCGTCAGAGGATTCCGGGTTATTTTTGGATTTAACCTTTAAAAATTCTACTTCGCTGCAACTGCTTTCCGAGTCATTCACTGTCGTAGGCTAGGTTAGGTTGGGTTGGATTGGGTTGGGTTGGATTGGATAATAGGGGCGCTGGAAAGACAGCAGGTCCCACCATATCTCCTCCGAATTATAACTAACTACTTCACGGACAGAGTGCTGGCGACGCTGGCGATCAGGACGGAGAAATATCCGCGGGCGTCCGCGCCAGGCTCAGTTCCAGGGCCCATTGTGAACATAATGTAGCGACGCAATTCTCCTTCGACTGCAACTACTGATCGGCGCAAATTGATAGGATTTGCGGACGAATAGCTGCTGATACCACCAGAAGAATTTCAGCACCGGAGAGATGGCCGACGAAGCACGGCGTAAGATATCGGCATAACAACACGTCAGCTAACTACAAGACTAAAGGCATATTCTTTACGAGGAAAACAAAGCTACAACCAGCAGATATAAAAATCGGCGGCTTCTCGATACCCTTTAGCCGATATCTGTAATGCATGAGAGTTCAGATCGACGACAAATTGAATTTCAGGGAACATGCAATCCGAGCAGCTAAAAAAGCGACCACTCTCGCAAGACTCACACCAAACATGGACGGCCCAAAGCAGAAAAGAAGACTGCTCTTTGCAAACGTTGTCCAGAGTATCCTCTTATATGGTGCCCTATTAGGGGATCCGGCAATGAGAGATCAAGAAAGAACCTCACAAGAGTGCAGAGACACTGCACTGAGCGCCGTCGTGGTCTACTCGACTGTTTCCGAGATCGCGGTATTAGTGCTGGCGGGAATACCACCAATAGACATGTTAGCCGAGGAGCGTTGTTACGAGAAAACAGAGCCAAACCCACCGGCGCATCGAAAAAGGGCGCGCGCTCTGTCTCATAAGAAAATGGCAGATAGCTAGGACGAGACTCCAAAGGGAAATGGAGCCGAAACGATTCCAGCGATCGAACCGTGGCTTAAAAATCGCCAACATGTAGGGTTCCATCTCTGCCAGCTTCTAACTGGTCATCACGATGCCGGAGAATACCCAACCGAATGGGAAAGAGGCTACCACGGAATGCCGCCACGAGCGAGAGGTGGTGGATACAGCCGAACGGCACTCTGGCCAGAATGTCCACGCTTCACGGAAGAAAGAGCCTGTATGGTAGACGGCAACACCGAAACCGTGCAGAAAACTCCTCCTCGGCAAAGAAGAGGAATGAAAAAGACGCTTATCCACGTTTGCCGATAGTGATGTTGACTACGACAGCCGAAGGGCAAGACGGCTGCCAAACAACAGCCGACAGCAAGGTATAACGGCATCCGATTACCAGCAGGACGTGAGGTAAAGCTTTTACCCGAAGCCGTTTCACCACCATACGCGCCAGTGTCATCTAACGACAAATACCGTGGTGGTGGTTTGAGCTGAGGAGGCCTTTAGGCTGCAAAATCCACTATCTCCTGAGGCGTCTTACATCTCCTCCTCCAAAAAACAGAAAAAAAAAAAAAAAAAAAAAAAAAAAAAGGTTAGGTTAGGTATAAGAACAAAAAAAAAATAAGAATAAAAAAGAAAAAAATAAGGATAAATAAAAAAATAAGGACAAATAAGAAAAAAAAGAACAAATAAGAAATATATTATAAAAGTATAGTATAGGTTGTAAAAGTATAGTATAGGTTGCAAAAAGTATAGTATAGGTTGTAAAGCTATGTATAGCCGTAAAAGCACATGTGGTTGCAAAAAAGTATCGTGGGCAGGCCGTGTGCTATAGTATGGGCTGTAAAAAAGTACGTCGAAGCCGTAAAGCATAGTATGGGTTGTAAAGTATAGCATAGGCTGTGTTATGCATAGCCAAAGCATAGCAGGGCTGTAAAAAGTATAGTATGCCGCCAAAATTGTTCTCTTTGCAACACTGGCTACGAGACCAAGCAACAGTGCGCGCTTTGTGCAACGCGGGCGAGGTTGATATCAATTTTATCCCTCCCCTCGCCTACCCACCCTCGCCCGGCGGCACTATCATAGCCGCGGGCAAGCTAGCGACCAGATAAGTCAATCCAAACAATTACCCACAATAAGCGGTTTATTCATCCCCCAATTTATATCGTTATTTTACTTGTATCGTGTTAATTACTTTAGATATTTTGATCGCCTTCAAACCGATCGAAGACAAAGCGACAGTTAACCTATTTAAAGTCAACCTATTTTTGACAATTCCTATTTTTGCTCTATGTAGTCTTTAATAATTGTTTTAGCTGTTATTGTTTTTCTATTTTTTTTAGACGCAGACAGACTTTCTTTTAACGAATTTTGATATTAGATAACGCACATTGTTTTTATCTGATATTCTGTAAATAAAATGTAAGTTAATATGCTATTTATTAGTTCAATTGAATTTGATTTAATATATAGAATTTTAGAAATAAATTACTGTTTAATCAACGAGGTTGGTTTGGCATTAGATGGAAATGTCGTTGTTGATAAAATATTAATGAACATGCAAAAGATGTCAGTATGGTTAAATAAAATAAAGGATTACAATTGTCATGGTCATTTAAGTTATTATCAATTTCATAATTTCAAGTAAAACAATTTATCCTCGATCATTAAGTTATTATTTTACATTTCTGAATAGTATTAAATTATGAAAGCATTGGAAGCTAATTTAAATATTTATTCGATACGGCGAAGTGTTCATTTTACAGGTGGTGAGCAATCGAGTATCTCGAATATATCAATGGGGATTACGAGTAGTCGAGTAGCTTTAAGCTCCTCGGATCGGCTTCGTGGGCTACTGAGAACGTATCTGCCCATTATCAAATAATAATGAGCTGAAAACGGTTGGTTGGCCGCACAAAATCGAAATAAAACCTCCGCGGATTCTTGCTGAGGGTAGTGTCGGCGCAGATAATATCGAAAAATAATCATAAGAATATTTGTCGAGGAAAAAATTGTGATTAAAGACGAGATATGGATAAGTATCATCAAAGGTCATTATTACTATTTTGTAAATTAATTTAATAAAATATACATTAATTTTGTATTTATGGAATGCGGATATTACTGGAAGGTTGATCGAGCTGTATATCCGCGGAAGAGAACATCTTCAATCATCGACAATAGCCCTGAATAAATAACTGATTTGTTTTGTCGAATATATAAATAAATAGAAGGTGTGGAAGTACTAAAACAACAAATAAAAACATGAATAAACATCTTGAATCTCTGTTTGTTTGTATATGATTGGAAATCTAACTAACTAACACGGCTAAAATCAGATATATAAAGGTCTTCGAGATCCATGGATAGTCAAAGCAATGTGTTCATATTCAAAGCGAAGCAAAACAAGAAAGTATCTAAACTCAAGTCTCATATAAAACGGTTTTATACATTGTAAAATATGTTTACGCGGTTTAAAAAAAAAACAGTAAATAAAAATTAATTACCATGTTTGAATTGTACGACATAGAATCTGCCAAAAAAATTATTCCAGAATTCGCCGAAATTATAAAAAAAAGGGACAAAATTACACACCAGACCAGATATTCAATGCGGACGAAAAGGGATTATACTGGGAAATGATGCCTCATCGAACCTGCATATCAAAAAGCGAAAAACGTGCAAAGGAATTAAGAGGCGAAAGAAAGAATTTCTTTACTCTTATGTTCTAAAATTCTTCTGGAGAATTCATAATGAAGCCATTGTTTATTAATCGGTCTTTAAACCCGCGAGCACTGAAAGGTTGTGACAAAATGAATTTACCTGTTTACTGGAGAGCCAATTAATAGACTCGGACCTTAAGTGTTATTTTTATTGGTTTTACAAATGTTTTATATCTGATGCAGAATCTTATATGTGGAAAAATAATCTTGATTTTAAAATATTATTAATACTGGACAATGCACCAGGACATCCGATTTAAAACATCATAATGTTGAAATATTAGTTTTACCATCAAACACTACATCTATAATCCAGCTTTTGGACCGAGAAATAATTTAAAACATTTAAAGCGTATTATATTCGTCGAACATTCCAAAAGAATATTAAATGATCAAAATGAAAATTCACACAAGCTTAAAATAAAATTCTATTCGAAATTGTGTCGATATAGTTTCTGCATCTGTTGAAGAAATATATTAATCGACTTAAAACTCTTTCTGGAAAAAGCTGTGGCCAGAAGTATTCCTTGCAGAAAATGTTGTACTATCAATAGAAGTTTAACACCAAGAGACAATTAACATTTGTTGAGGTGTTGCTGGAGAAGGATTTGATGATATGGATATTCAAGATATCGAAGAAATATTGGAGGATCTCACGTTGAATGAAGAAGAATTGGTCGAAATGTTGGGTAAACTTACGATATTTAATGATTTTGAAATCAGTTCAGCAAAGTAGCTACGCGTTTCACATTAATTACAATAAATTATGGCTTGGGATTGGCTGATAAATTAGATCATTTTTCATAGAAAATGATTCTATAATGGAAAGAAGTTTGAAGTTCAATTGGAAATTACATAACATAACGATATATGTAAGATTTATACGCTAAAAGCAGACAATCGCGTATTACAGAATTTTTAAAGGCTTTCCAAAAATAATCCAGAGTCCTCTGATGATGAAAACTCACAACCGATCTGAAAAAAAGAATCGAACTAAATTCCGTGTTAAATCAAAGACCGTGTTATACGAGGCCTAGGTGTATTTAAATAAAATTAAGGGATGTATTTATTTTATATTTTAATTTTGTTTGTGCTCATTGTGCCCCACTCGCCGATGCGGTCATGGATTTTTGAAAGGTCTGCACATAACGATTTGAATTCATGGACATTATAGTGGCGCGGTTTTATGATATAAAAAGTTGGCCGTGGTTCTTGCCGCCACCACCGACCAGCCCACCCCATCCACTCTGCTCGTACTAAGCGGGATGGTGCGATTTTTGTGAATGAGCCATTTAAAAATTTCAATAGAATCGAGTGCCGCACTAAAGAATTGATATTTAATTATTGGGGAGAGCGTGCCAAGCGGGAGTTGCCCTCGGAAAAGTTCCACGGGAAAATTGAATGCAACTGAAATGAAAATCGGCGCCGGGGGAGCAGCGACGCTTTCATTCGTGAATTTTCAATTATCGTCTATTTACAGCAAGCAATGCGGCTATTAGTTCGCCTCCCCGTAATGCGATTGACTCATAAATATATGAAAAATATTTATTCGAATGTAGCCAATGCTATAGCTCCATAAACTGGATAGTGTTTGACTGTGTATCTTCTAATATCGTAAAATAAATGAAAAAAATATAATAAATTAATTATCATTGTATGCTATTTTTGTTCGATCAAGAAATGAAGGAAAACAAAGCAGTGAAAAATTTTGTGATAATTACGGGGATATTCTAAAACTAAACAAGTGTCATTGGTGGTTTAAAAAGTTTTAAAATGTAGTACGAAAAGGACGACCCCATAAATTAGATGATGATATCTTGAAGACGATGATGGATTCAGATCCCAGTCAAACTATTGAGGAATTATCGTTGAAGATTGATTTTCGTTGCATAGAAAAATTGTATAGGCAATGAATTTGGGTTCCTCGTGAATTGACGGAGACGATGCACAATCAACGGCGTACCATCTCCGCGTCTCGTTTGTCTCGGTATGAAGCCGATCCGCGTTCGGGACGAATTGTATCTGGAGATGATAAGAGGATGCTATACAATAATCCCATGCGAAAAAAACAATAGCTTTCTTTCGGAGAAGTACTTGTACCGACGCCTAGACCATCACTAATAATAAAGAAGGCCCTTTTTTATGTGTGGTGGGATTTTGCAGGAATTATTTACTATTAATTATTTTAACCTCGCAGACCGTTACAGCGACAGTGTATTGTAAACAACTCGAACGAATGAAACAAGAGCTCATAAAAACGATCTGTTTTAGTCAATTACAAAAAAAGGATCCTTCAACACGATAACGCGGGGCCCCTCCCTGCAAAAATAACACAGAAAAAAATAAGGGAGCTATTCGGATTATCACCTTTTCATATCTTTAGAGCAGGGATGAGCAACCTTTTTTTACAACGGGCCATTTACAAATTTAAAAATGTTGGAGCCGCACGTAAAAAAATTATAATAATACAAAAAATAAAGAATTCAATGTATCTAAAAAAAAAAAACAACAACAAAAAATATAAAATTACATAAAAAAAAACGGCGAAAGATTTATAAGAAAAAAGTTAATTTAATGAGAAATTTGGCATTGCTTCTTTGCCATCAATTGGTCTATATTTGCAGATATAGAAGACACAGCAACTGCAAGCTTCTAAACGTACATCATTTAATCTCGATCGATGATCGCTTTTAATTATTTCATTGTAAAATAATTGCTCAAACATAAGTACTTCCAAAAAGTGTCATTATTTGCTTTGCATGAGCGGTCAATCGTGGGAATTTTTCTATATATTAATTCGAATATATTAATTCCATTTGTAACTCATCTGGAACTGTTTCCACTTCTATATTAAATGCTGAAGAAAATATATTACTAATAGCTGTTTTTTCTGATCTTAATATTTTAAATCGCGACTTAAATTCCGTTATTAATTTTTCTAAATGCTGGGCATATTTTTGGGTTTCTTAAGGATTTTTTTTCTCTTAGATGTGTAAAATGTGACATGTTGTTTGATAACAGATTGTTGTTCCAATTTTTTAGTTTTTTTTAAAAATCATTAATTTTATTAAACATGTTATGAATAAACTGGCCCTTTTCCTGAAGTTTCACGTTTAAGACATTCAAATGGTATTTATTGGTATTTATTGGTATTTATTGGTATTTATTGGTATTTATTTTTATTTATTGGTATTTATTGGTATTTGGTGCTATTTAACATCAGATCGTTGTTTGCGTCCCTATTGGAGTTTTCAGCCTTTTACTTATATTAATTTCATTTGCAAAAAGATTAATTTCATTTGCAAAAGGATGAATTTCATTTGCAAAAGGATGAAATACACTTACAAAAACTGAATAAAGAAATGATTAAATAGGTACGAAACACAAAATAATAAATTTGAAAACAAATAATGACTTAAAATATTTAGGCACATTTTAGCCTCTAAATTTTAAAATCATAAAGGGTGGGTTGAATTATGGGGAGGGGTTAGGTTGAATTACATACGACATTAATTAATAAATTGTTTTTTATGCGGCTCACTAACGATTTCTGTTGGACAACACTGCTATAGACCAATACTTCATTAACAATTGACTTCTAGTATAACCAATAAAATATAAGATGATGACTGAGTTAAGTCTTTATCATCAAACATCTCGTCAATAATTAATGGTTTTACTGTTTATGGAATGTAACAAAATAATTTTATATAGTTATTTGTACATGATGTTTGAAACTCTATAATGGCATACAGATAAAGCATTTATAAAAATCAATTTCTAAGACATTCATGTAAAATAAGAAAATCACATGGAATAATAATGTCACCAAAATGAGGAATTATAAAGGAAAAAACCCTAAACACACTCTAACAAATACTTAATAATTCCATACTCGAAAATCACATCGAAATCGTATGAGGAATTATTCAGCTTTCAAAATGATACATTACATTATTTTTTTAATAAATAATTATAAAATGTAATACAATATATTTATATAAACTACTTTATGAATACTATATTTTATCTGATAATATTCATAAATATAATACATTATGTTTACAAACTAATTACTAAGCCATATTAATATAAGATGAGAAAATCATATAGAATAATAAAGCAACACAAATGAGGAATTATTAATTATAATTGAGATATAAATCTTTTTTGTGAATATTGCCAAAAAATATTCTTATAAGAGTATGCTATGACACTCTCTGATAAAAAGTTAAAAATATTTCTAATATGTAAAAAAAAAATGATGCTTATAAGAAAATATAGAAAATGTAATACAATATATTTACATAAATTACTTATAGTTTGTATTATATTTATGAATATTATGATGTGTATAAATTAAATATTTTATTACAAATGTATCTCAGACTATGATATTTATTCGTAGCACAGATTTTCCGTCGATTGATTTAATTCGTTATATTTATTTATACATCAAAACAAGTCGATAAATGCGGTTCTTATGATACACTGAAGAATGAAGTGCCCATCTCGAGAACGTCGAGGGAAAATATCTGATATTATTCGTAAGCGTCTTAATAAAATCTATATTCTAGATAATTGCAAGGAATCGCTGTTTCCCTCTCGAGTGGGTGCTCGATAGAATTACTGACTCAAATTATAATAAGCCATATAATATTAATTGCGAAAATATATTTTTTGCGAACGACGGTTACTCCATTTCATCTTTGTGTAGTATCGTCGAGGACAGGAAGACAGGATTTTCTTACAGATTACTTGAAGCGTTATGCACAAGGACCGACCGAGTCTCCTTTGATAAGCTAATGATTATATCAAGAGCATTTCCATGCTTGGGATTTTTAAAAAAAAAAATGTTCATTATCAATGTGTACCGTGGCGTACATACGCGTAATGAAGCGTCATAATTCTTATTTTAAAATAATTAGATTGAGTATTTGAGGAGGTTTTTGCTTTAAAACACAGCGAAATATTTTATGCCAAAAATTTTATTGATTTAATTCGAATTCAGATTTTTATAAGCCGATCGATTGATATAATTGATTGTTGAAGATCGTTGCTTAATGTTGTTCAATGTAGTCGTAACGTTGGCGATCCTGGACGCTGGATCGACCACGCAGTTGTTGTTGTTTGTCCATCCAACCGGCGTTGTTCTGGGCGTAGCCGTAGAGTTGCTTTTCTTGTGAGGACAACTCAATTTTTCCAACGTTCTGAAAAAAAAAGAATTTGTAGTAAAAGTCTATAGTTTCTTGAAAAAAATATTTTTGGTATTAAATGACGGTGTGACCGGTGAACGGTACTGATCTTGCGGAACTTCTTTCTGGAAGAGAGCCGTTTTCACGGGATTCAGCGACTGACATCGAACAACATGGAGTTCAGATGTGCCATGGTATCCGCCGACAAAAACGGATCGGTTTAACAATTTAAGCCGTTTCTTAAGATCAGATCACCCGCAATAGAAGACAAAGAAGAAGGAGTGCTAATCTCAGAGCGAGCCGAGATATTAAGTCGATGGAAGCGGTACTTCAATCGACATCTTAATGGCCACTGGCCGAACTACTGGTGGAACTAACATTCCTAAATACATATACTTCATTAGGCCCCACTCTCATAGAGTATAAGGCGAGCTTGAGAGCTCTCCGGAGGGATACATCCGCTGTGGAGGATGATATCCAGATAGATCTTATTAAGTATGGTGGCAGCGTTCTATTACGGAAAATGTATGATCTCGTTGTAGCCGTATGGCGGCACGAGATGATGCCTTCTGGATGGAATGTGGCTGTAATATATCCCTTACATAAAAAAGAAAACAGCCAGAAGTGTGAAAATTATCTCAGGATTTCAGTTCTGAATTGGGCATATAAAATATTTAGTAAGATCTTGTTGGGACGTCTTGTTCCTTACGCGGAGGCCTTCATATGAGACTACCAAGGTGGCTTCAGACGGGGCAGATCTACGGTGGACCAGATCTTCACGATCAAACAGATGATCGAGAAGTCCTGGGAGTAAGGCATTGATCTTCACTCCATATTTGTGGACTTACGTTAGGCGTATGACAGCTTACATAGAGGAAAATTGTGGAGTGCCATGAACGAACTTGGCCTCCCGTAAAAACTAATTAATCTGACAAGGATGTGCGTTTCGGGCTTGGTGAGCAGGATAAGAACGGTTGGGGCTTCGTCGCAGCCGTTCGCAGTTTTCAGGGGAGTAAGACAAGGGGATGCTATATCCCTAAGTTTATTTAATTTTGACTTTGAGGCTGCCATGAGAGTCGCACATCGGTCGCACATGACGATCCTTAGAGGGATGAGGTACTTCTGCATACGCTGACGAAGCTGATATTGTCGGTCGCACTAAAGATGAGGTTATCGAGTTGCTCGGTGCTTTCACAGCAGCGTCTTCCAACCTGGGTCTGGAGGTTTTATTGGTCCAAGATCAAATATATGGTGGTTTCACGATCGGGAGGAGAGGGGACCTCGGTGGATGTGGCGTTCGGGTCTATTGAGTGCGTTAAATCATTCAAATACCTGGGTACCACAATCACCGAGGACAATTCTGTAAGTACATAAATCACTTCCCGTATACAAAATGTTAATTTCGGTGCTATTTTGCCCTGTCTAAATTACTTGGCAATAGGTTGCTTTCGCGAGGTAATAAACTAAGAATCTATAAAACTATCATTCGCCCGGTGGTAACTTATGGTAACTTATGCGGACGAATGGGCAGCGATGCTCCATACTATCATTAAGTCTAGACCTGGAAGAACCCGCTCGTTGGGAGGCCAATACTTCAGTGGAGAGACAGAGTCGAGGCAGACTCGTCTCTGTTGGGGCTTGGGCGATAGATGGAGGAGGCCTAGGACCGGCAGATATGACGTAATACCCTTCTGGTGGTAGAGACTAGTTTCAGGTCACTTAATTATTATTATTATTAAAATACAAACCTTTTCTGAAGAGCGATTATCGTTGTAGTCTTCGTTGTTGTATTGGTCTTTTTCTACGCGACCGCGATAGCTTTCTTGGTCGGTTTTTGACTTATAGCCTCCGTAGTTCTTTCTTTCGTCATAGTCTTGTGATTTCGATGGATATGCGATTAAAGGCCTAACTCCGCCTTGCTTCGATTCATTGGATTGTTCCAATGATTGGCCGAAATCGCGTCTTCGTTCTAAAGTGTTACCCTAAAATCATGTTTGCATATATAAATACATATATCCCACGATATTATATTATATATATAAACAATATCTACCTTAAACTCAGATTTATTATCGTAATCGGAATTTCTATTCCTGAAAAAAATAAATATTAATATTAAGTATGGATACATATGTAAATTATTAATAAATGCTTACTTTGCTGGACCGCATGCCACAAATCCAACGATGGCCAGAGACAGGAATACGTAAAAGATGAACTTCATCTCTGTAATAAATTTATATTATTAGTATTCAATATGATAACTATAATTTTTGCAAATCGCTTTACTTGTTCGGTTGCGTTGAGAAAAGTTTCTTGAATAAATGCTATGCGATGGTTTAGATCACAGAGCAACTAATGATCGTTTCTATAAAATTAGTCCTATTTATACTATGATTTTTGATATGAAAATTGATTAGCATGCAGTTTGTAACTATGCAATAATTGTCGTCAATCAATCGTATCGCAGATGAACTTATTACATGCGCAAGTTCAAGATTGTTATACTTTATGATTAGAAAACGTTAATGTGGCTGTTTAGTATGACTGATATAAGATCTATTAAATTTTGATTAAGTACAAATATTTAATTTTCAAAGCTTAAAATCTTCATGTAAGTTAATAGTAATAGATCATTGTATTTAAGGATATTTTTCAAAGATAAAACTTTTATAAAAAAAAATATTAAAATTAATACTTTTAATATATTAAATAGCATTTTATTAAATTTTATGAAAATTAAAAATGATTTCAATTTACTCTATAGCAAATATTATTAACTATCAAAGATAAGCTTATTTTTTTTAAACATAATGTCGTCAAAGGTAATTAAGAATATTTTTAATGATAAACGTTATGTTTATTTAACAAAAAAGTTTAGTTTATTATAAAAAATAACTAAAATTCAAGAAAGCAAAATCTAATACGCAATATTTATTTTATTATATTAAATAGCATTTTATTAATTATAGTGTTATTAATTTTATTTAAAATACATGATTAAATTGAAATAATTATATTAAACTTTTACACTCTGAATATTTTTGGTCGAATCTCCGTGTTTTACTCTCATTAATTATATTTTACAAAAATATAAAAAAAAAATTCATTGGTAAAATGAATAAGAAACATCTATAGAGTTTGATCTGATATCCTGTTTAATAAAAGTCATTTTTTCTATAAATAAATAGTAAAAACGAGATTCAATTTTAGTAGAAAAATATATATATATTTTAAAATTTTCTTTATCAAAATGGCGTCGTTTAATACGCAATGAAAATATGCACATAAAAATAGGCAAATCTAATCATCGGAATAACAAGATAAGTATTTTATTAGCGATTTGTGCATAATTCTGCAGTACCTTGCAATTTATTTAAATAAATACTACACTAATGACAAACATGTGTCAATGATAGCACAGGTCAAAAAGGTTTCTCTACACAGATAACACTATGATATATTAGAAATGTACATGATTTAATTAAATATCAAATCCTGAGGGATTAATAAATAATAATATAACTTACGTTATGTGTTTTTTCTCAATCTTTATGCGCAGAAATTCTTGTAAAAATAATCGTTAATTAATTTTTTATTAAGAAGAAATATTGATTGTTGTTTGATATGTAAATATGTTTGTGTTTTAATGATCAATTTTTATTGACAACAGAAATATTTATAATACATGTCGGTTGTTAATAATGAAAAAAAAATGCGAAAAGATTAAAAATATAATTTATTTTAAAATATTTAGATTAAATATGAACATATAAAAGAGTTAGCTCATAAAATATAAAATGCATTTGTCGTCTATTAGTATTTCATGGTCTGCACAGGGATCCTCGAGCAATGTTACGTTGTAGTCATTCCCAAATCTGGTGTTGATTTCAACTTTTCTGCATCGTCCTCCTATCTTTACTCTGTTTTTAGGACATCCGTTAAATTTGGCGCCTTGAATTAAAAATCTTGTTCCGATAGAGAGCTGATTGCTGTTGTCTGGCTGTTGTTTAGTGGGCTTAGCTTTTATTGCACCGAACTGACATAGCAAGTTCACCACAAATATTGTTAAACATAGCGACACAGTATAGTTTTTCATGTTTTTCTTAATTTAAAATGCACAGAAAAATATGAATTGCTCGACATGAGTACAGAGAATGTACTGGCGTCGTGAGATATTTTTCAGAGATAATTTGCGACCTCTTGACATTGCGGCGTATTGTTATCGTATGTGCGTGGGGTTCCAGGAAATATGTAGAACAATTCTCAACAAAACAAATACATATTTTACACAACTATTGTTTGTTTCGATAAATTATTCTGCATCTTTTGTTGATGTATTGCTGATTAGGTCCACATTTCACAATATCACTCTTTTTAATCTTAACTGGATCTATGAAGAATCGAGAACCGATCGTTATATTATTTCCGTTATCGATTTCAGGCGCTTTTCTATGAAAATACTTTTTAATTGTAATTTCTTCATTGTATTTTTTTGAAAATTTCGATTTAGAATCGATCATAATTAAAAGATTCGTCACGAGAACGAAATACACTAGCAATAAACGTATGTGAATAACCATTATTGATGATCGAATATGCACAATATAACTGATATGTTAGTTACTCAAAGAATCAAACAAATATAATTCATTTTAATACGTATCAATGTAATTTCATTCGTATTATCATATTTACCGCATAACCGCATAGCAAAATAGTGGTTAATAAATAACTGAGGTAGATAAGTTCTGATTCTTCGTAATGATAATTATTTTTTATTTATTCTGTCGACGCTAATCAATTTAGCGAGTTGGTATAATTTACTTAATTTTTTGATCAATAATAACGTTTATAGTAAATTAATATATTGATTTACTATAAGGAAAATTATTTTTACTAGCATTTATTAACGATTTTCTTAAAAAAATAATATATTAAAACAACGATATCAGTCGAGAACAAATTAGAAATATTTTTTTAAGTATTTAATTATGGTATTATGCAAAAAAATACATATACATATATATAATTAATCTGTTACGCTTTACCTATGGGCGATGTGCCAGAAAAGTCGATGCGCTAAATGCAAACTATTGTTGCCCGCCAAAAGCGGCCATTCTTTCAGCCGCCTTTAATTGTAAGATAATCTCACCAGCTTATTTATTGCCATTTTTTTGCTTCTAACTCTAAACTTGTCACGGGCGGAAAAGATTGAAAATGTTAGAAGCCATTTTTTTCACGCATCTGTATATTTTGCTACCTTATATTTATTTCAGCCATACTTTGCCAACCATACCAATATGAACAATGTTAATTTCTTTATCAGGGGCTGTAAGAGTCGGAGTCGGAGCCCGCACGCGTTTGGGCTGGAGTCGGTTTCCAGAGCTCTGAGTCAAAACGAGCGACACCTTATCTTAAAATACATTTTTTTTATAATAATTATTAGCGTAATAAATGCACGTAGCCACGAATATTAAACTTTGCAGGCGGAACTGCAAAGGTCTTGAATTTACAGAACCTAATGCTATTTCAAGAATTTAAAACGCAAATAACGTTTGATCCTGCCTTATTTTATGACTATAACATGAAAGAATTGGTTATATGCAGAGGTAGAAAACAACCTGATAAAACGAAACTTTTGTTTCCATCTGGAGCCGTGAAATCTGAATGCAGATTCGTGGAGTCGGAGTCGTGTTGTTGGTAAACATCAGAGTCGGAGTCGGAGTCGTGTTTTTTTTTAACGACTCCACAGCCCTGATTTTTATTATAATAAACGCATTTCTGTAAAATATCACTGACATATTCTGATGGTTTATTAATTATTAAGTATTTTTATACATGGTATATTCAACCTTTTTATATAGTCGAAATAAATTTCAGAAAATTTTGGGTGACAAATGTACCTTGAAGCCTATTTTCACTCTTCCAGCATATGATGGTTTTTTCACCATTTTTATGCTGAACTAAATACAAATCTTTATCATGCTGCATAGATCTTAATTAATGATAATCTGACAGTGTAAAAGACAATATAACAGTAAAATTAGGGCTATAAGTGGGTGTTAAATAAAAATAGGTATTCGACAATTAAAATGATTTAAAAAAAATCAAAGCCATCTTGCATTTTTTTTTAATTTTCTATGTGATAATAATTTACTTGTGGAAAAACGAAGCAAAATCCTTCGGGATTTTATTCGATAATTATCTTACCTGGAAAATTATATAGAAAATAATTTTAGTAAAATTAACTATATAATAGCTATTATTTTCCGTTAATACTGATTAGAAACACTAAATTATCTTTAAAACATATAAAAATCTTTTAAATTTCAGTTATCCTCCCACAAATCCTTTACGCCTTTCCAATCTGGGGTTTCGCTTTGACTCATCTTATTTTTAAAATTAACGTATTACTTTAGACGAATAATCCATCCGGAATTCTGATACACGAAAAGACCCTATTAAAATCCTACGTTTAATTAATTATATTAAATCTCTTGATATAACATTTTTTAACTACTTAAAAAAATAATTAAAATTCTCAGTGATTTATCCACAGCTAAAACTTATACTAATCTATCCACCTATAATAATCTTTTATTGGACTTTTTAAATGCACTCGGATTTTTTTAATCTTTTCACATTCCTTATCTCTAGATATCCATAAATAACAAATCTTTAAAATAGCAAAAGCGCATCTGCTTTTTTAAATTTGAGGACAGGTGCTCTCGGAAACTTTCCGGTAATCAGAGCTATTACTCTGCCAAACCACTTGGGTAATCATGTTGATATTTTCGATGTAAATTTTAGCCATTATGTTGATCTGTTGTATGAGATTTTATAATTTAATACTTATTCCTATATACATTCGTTATATATTCATATTTTTATTATTTTATGCTATGGTTTATTTACATTATTTTTATTTTAAACCGTTTTTTCATTATTATGGTTTTTTTTCACTATTGAATAATTACGCATTGTATTTTGATAATAAATAAATAAATAAAATCAGTGTTAAAGGCTTTTCACTTCAAATTCACCTTTTTGCCGTTTAAATTAACCCTTTTGCATTTCAAATTAACCCTTTTGCAGTTCAAATTAACCCCGTTTCAATAGACATTTCAATAGAAAAGGGTAAGTGTCCGACGAAAATTACGAATGCATGGAATTCTTTATAACACTGGTCAGGTTAATGTTAATTGCTCATCTGATTTTTACGATTTTTAGCTAAATACTTTGGAATTTTATTTTTATTTTGTTTCCTTGTGTCCCTAATTAAATCATAAAATCTACATATTTAAAAAAAATGTAATAATAATGACTAATCGATTTAATAAGTTGGTATTGTATTAATTAATTAAAGAAATATTCTTAGTTTATTAAAGATTGATAATAAAACTCTACTGAAGTTTCCCTCAGGTGTAATCTACCTTTCGATACGTTTTTCTAAAAGCTTATCAGATTTAAAGACTCATCGATTTTGGTAATAATTTGCATTCTAATATATCTATACGATAATATACATCAATACAATATTTAATTAGTGTTATGACTTATAGGTAACATGCATATATTTCGATAATGCAAGTTAACCGCGACTCAGCTAAGTTAGTAGTTGGATAGGTGTCCGATGAAAACTATGAATTCAGGGAATTCTTTATAACACTGGCCAGGGGTAAGAGGAAGACATCCATTACTTCCGCACGTTTTATAAAAATAATAATTGTGTTGGTAGTTTGGCGCCTCTATCTATCTATCTATCCTTCGTTGATTAAATATTTATAAACACAAACAATATAAATTTCAATCCCACTGAAATAATATAAAAAATTACCAGTGTCGTGGTTTGACACTTTGGGGGAATATTAGTGTGAGAGACTCATTCCCCTTGCATCTTTAGAGTCTTTAAAATCTTTATCCAAATCTTTATATGGATGAATGGCGCTTTGGAATCTTTCTGTTATGCCATTCATCGATCGTCGTCAAATAAATAAATAAAAATATATATACGGTATTCATATGTCACAAATTTTGGCAAAGACATTGGGGAAGAGTTAAACATCCTCAAATGTTTTTAGTTAAAGCTGTTTCATTTTTTTCGACAGTATTCGTACAGCATTCGTACGATTTTTTTAAATATAATTATAAATTATTTCATATTTATACGAAATAAATGATCGAGTTCGTTCAGATTGTCTCGAATCAAAAACATAATGAAAATATTATTAAGTGTCAGATGATAAAATTTATTTTACTTAATTTAGACATGAAAAATCTAACAAGAATAGTAAGTAAAAGTAAAGCAAATTGATCAAGTATTTTTGCAAAATTTTGTGACCTATATGAAGAATTGTTTTTGACATTTTATCATTTATAACAAAAAAAATTAAGAACAATTTTATTATTTATTGAAAACTTTTAGTAATAGAAAAACATATAAATAATAAAAACACTATATATTCTTTAACAAAAACAGTCAAAATACTTTTGAAAATGAGAAATAAAATGTTTGACTTCAAAAAGATAAATATTTTTTTGGAAAATAATTACGATTCATAAACCAAATTAATCCTTTTAATCCCAGCGTTTTTTGCTTAGAATATGCGAAGTATCCAAAGCAATTTTTTTGTAAAAAACAATAGTTTTCATTATTTTTTTTATCTCAGCTAATGATTCGATTAAAACATAATACTTTACCTCAATGTGGAATGTATGATAGGAACTAATCATCAAATATGAATAAAAACAAAAGAAAAAAAATACTTATTCTTAAAACAATATAAACTTTAAGAGTTTAAATTATTTATAACCTAAAAATAAATTATTTTATGTAAAGATATTTATTGGAAATGAAAAATGAAAATGCCTCTTAATCAATATATGAAAAAATAAAAAATAGACATAAAAAATAATAGTATTGTTTAGCAAAATTAGCAAATATCTTGAACCCTTCAAGGAACTTATAAAACTTTTTTTAAAATTTGTATAAAGGTTCTTATAATTATTTAATACCTTATAAATAATCTAATCAGTATTTTTGGACAGGGGTTTCGAACATTTTTATATATAATAAAAATAAATGGTATAAACAAAATTCTATATGCATGATTAAAATCAATAACTCGTTATAAACTGTTAACTTGTTACCCCAGATGTATCAATACACAGGGAATTTTGGCATACACCTGTTGGGGCCGATGATCGGCCCCGTAGGAGTAAAAGGGTTAAGATCTAAAAAATACTAATACTACAAAATTATTATTGTTCTGTAACAATTCTTTTAGTATTAAATTACTAAATATTACGATAATAAAATTAGCTTATAAACACAAAAAATAATCTAAAAACAATACACAGTAAAATTATTTTAAACACTGATTTTTAAAAATGATAAAAGAGTATATTTTTATTGTTATATTCGATATGATGATAAAAGTATGATTAATATTTGTATCGTTTTACTGTAGTTCGTTTGACAATTTCTTAGTATGTATTTAATCCATAAATTATTTTAGAAGAGAGCTAATATTATATAACCTAATAATTCAAAAAGACTCGAATTACAACTCCAGTTCTGAGAAATCGACTCAATGACAAACTGCACTGATGCAGGTAGTGCCTAAACACTAATTGTAATAGAATTTGTCTAGAAATTCACTGATTCTCAGACGACACATGTGTCGAAATTTATTTTAATATATGCTAACTAGTTGCTGATTATCACATATTTGAATCGTGTCTGATAAGCTCAAGGATTGACTCACATGTTAGTCATATCAGGACTCGTCATCGGCTATTGATATATGGAGGTAAAAGTTTTTGAAAAAAATTATGAGTCAACATCCACACATTAGTGATTCAATGAGGTATTTTTTGCTAATACAGTTGCAACATGTATTATGCTAATGGCGCCTAGCTATCAATAAAATATCGATTAATTAATTATACGACATTTTAATAATGAGGCTATGAAATGTGAGTATTTAGAAATTTTCCAAGAATTCATAAATGTCGTCCGTTACTAATGATTTTTATTTAAATGTACGGTTTTTATGTAAAATTATTAGGAAAATATTAGAACAATGAATTTATTTATAATTTAACTTAATTTAAATTCCATTTTTTCCAAATGATTTCTATGAATCACAGAACATATAACGAAAATTCCGACAGAAGTATAGGATATGATTTATACGATTTGTTGATATTGAGAAATTTTACGTCGATACTCTGACTGGGCTAGTATATGATTTTCATCGAGATTTAATTAAAAAAATATTTTTAAAACAAAGTTCATGTACGATCGAATAATGAGAATAACGAATTAGTAAATATGTAATTGATATATCGAGAGAATTTGCAAATATTTTAGATGAACCAGATCTTTTTTCATTTGGCCTAGTTTGCGTTAGTTTTTTTGCAAAGAATTTTTTAACTATTTATTGGGATTTTTACTGTAAATATTTGCTTAAAATTATTAATTATATAATGTCGAAGCACTCAATCGACGACAAAAAATGAGTCACTTCACGCTATTTTTTTTTCAATGAAGGATTAAATGCAATCGGAAAAATGGATGGATCTTCCTAGACGTTAAAGATGGCCAGATTTTCACGATGACAAATTAAAATCTCTGATAAATTTATATCCTAATTAAACCTTCGAACTTAAACGAATTAGCGTTAGGTGAGGTATTTGACAGTCGAATGTCAAATACCTCACCTAATAAACCAGGATTAAAATATATGATGAACCATTAACTTTAAATCATATCAGACCCGATCTGAAGTTTAAATAAAAAGTCTGAATTCAGTCAACCAAAATGGAGTAATATTGAAATAGGACTATTTATCGTCCGCATACAACAAGACTGATCCGTGAAAAATCTAAGATCTATTTTAATACATCAGTCGTATTTACCAGACCTTTTCCGTCCGACTACGATTTTTTTTAGATATATGGAGCACTCCTTTATTAAAAAATCAAAACTAATTTTGAAAAATAACTATTAAATAGATGAAACAAATTCTAATTTTTAGAAAAGTAATTTTAAATCACAAATGAACAATTGCAATCATTTGTTGATACGTTCGATGAAAAGTTGGACGACTTAGAGGACTTTTTAAGATGCAAGAAATTAGCGTTAGGGATGCAAAGATTCTCCATTTCAACAGATCTAAACAAAGAACATTTATAGAATTACTTCAATCATATACGATGATTATACAAGGTTTTTGAATGTTGGAAGCAAAATAAAATTGCACATCCTTATTCATAAAAAAATCATTGGTGTTTTTAACAGGGGCGTACGATGGTGTTGATGTTGGGTGTGCTGAATGTGGAAAAAAAATATAAAAAGATACAGTTTTTATTTAATGAATTTTATTATTATTTATACATTCATTTTATTCTTTTTTTGCGACATAAATTTTTCAATGGAACTATCGTAAAGTGTGCTTTTCTGTTTTAGTTTTTTGAGTATTTTATTCTCCATTGATATTACTTGAAAAATTTATGTCGCAAAAACGAAGAATAGAATTAATATATAAATAATAATAAAATTCATTCAAATGTTGCTATAAATAAGAATGTAATGTATATTTTTTTCCACATTCAGCACACCCTACATCAAGTCCACCATACGCCACTGGTTTTTAGGTTCTTCAGCAACACAAGATAGAGCTTGAATCGATAATCGAACCCTGAATGCACTACAAAAAATAGTTTATTTCTTAGTTGACCTAATACTAGTAAAGTGTTTATTTAATATTTATTTATACATGATAATTGATTATTTATTAATAAAAAATATTAACCAATTTTTTAATGTGCACAATACTTTTATCGTCATCAAGATAATGGATGGAGATAAAAAAAAAGATAATTCGAGTGGGTTCCGATAGTTTAAAAGCGGCTGACCTGTAACGAATACTTGCCACAACCAGTTATCTCACCTTAAGAGCAACTGCAGAATTATCTCGAGTTCGTGATCCTTCAATTCTTCATTCGAAAATATGGCCGGTGCTAATTTTTTGACGGTCGCCTTGATCAGTTCACTTCTTCTCAACATTGCTCTTTCGGCACCTCTGGAAAGAGACGAGCTGGAGTCATCGCCGTTCTACCACCAGCTGAACTACGCCAACATCCACAGATATGGCAATCCCATATATACGCATCATAGATTGGTGCAAGTGCCCGAGTTTGGACAAAAATGTCCTCCCGGTACCAAATTCGCAGCTGGAAAGTGCAGGAAGATTTTTGCCACTGTTTAAAAAAACAGAAAATTAATTTAATTCATTGTGATATAATATGAATATTATATATTCGGGAAAGTGTTGAGAAACATGTTGTGCATTCAATGTGGTATTTGCGCAAATGCAAGGTTGTTATGCAACTGTTTATTTTTACAATTCGCCATATTATAATAATTTCATTGATGTAATATGTTATTTAATTTTTATTTATAATTATTAACGCATTTATATGTATAAGAATCATGTTTATTAATAAACAAATTTTAGAAAGTATTTAAATTTTTATTTAAGATACATATTGGTTCTTTTAATTTTGTTTTGTGTTGATGTTTTTAGAGCCAAATGCCGTTTTTTCTTACGTTTATTCTTTCTTATTATATGTCAATATAGCATTATCAAACTGGTTTTATTTACCTGGTTTTGATAAAAACAGTTGTGCATATTAAAGCCGTGGTCGTGTGGCCGATCTTTCTCACAACAAGTTTTGTCACCTGCTGTGCTACACCTGTGTTTCGACTGCCAGGGCTTCTGAATCTGCTAGAAGACTTTACCATGGTCGCTTTCAAATCAGTGATGTGCCTCTTCGTCGGCTTGTTGATTCTTAACGTCGTATCTTCAGCGTCGTTCATTGAAAGCGAAGCTATTGAACATCCATCTATTCCATTGATAAGAATTCAAAGAAGAGTGATAACTACACCTGTTAAAAAATGTCCACCAGGAACGAAATTAGTTGGGGATAAGTGCAAACGAGTGATAGAATGAAAATTTACCACATTCTAATTATTAAACAAATATTCTCAAACCGAAGCTATTTGCGAATACAATTTTATTAAAGAATGTATACATATTTTTTTACAAGTGATGTCATCTAGGCATATTATTTGATTTTTTAAAGACTGAAGTTGCTACGCAATTCATTATTTTTGTATGAATAATAGAATCAATAAATAATAAATAAATGATATTTGCGTTTTATTCATGAATTTTCATTCACGTTATTTTAAATTAAATAAATAAAATCAAAAGTTGATAAACTTACATAAAAAAATGTTTATTATCGTGAAAAAATATTTACGGTGATTTTTTTTGCTTCTTTTAATTAATCGCATGATTTTTTTTAAATAATTTATAGTATCGCCTTAACGTTCTGATAGTTTATACGATAAAATTAATTAATCCCTTAAATATTTGCCTTATTTTGCTTTTAAATTATAAATAAAAAATGGATAAAAAAATTAAAGTTGTTGATATTGAGCGATTCAGTTTCACTATCACTTAGTAACAGGCACTGTGCGAAAATATATTTGTGTATTTAAAAATAGTTGTATTAATTAAAATAATAAACTCAAAATAATGTTATCAAGGCACCAAAATACTGTAAGTATTAATAAAAAAAAAATATATGAACTGTGGAAAATTACATTGGTTCAAATCGTAAGAAAATAAATTGATTTAATTTTTTTTAATGTTAAAATATGAGATTAAATTAATTGGAATATTTTTAAACCTAATCTTTTAAATATAAACCTAATTTTTTTAAATTCTAACATAACTTTTAAGATTAGTGCATTTTATTTATATTAATATAAGCCAAATATAAGGTAGTTATTAAACATATGAATAAATTATTAATATTTTTATATAATGTTTTAATCGTTTATTTAAATTTTCTTAGATATGCATTTAAAAAATTAAATTTTAAATCAATTGGGATATTTTTATCCAAAACCTATTAAGTATAAAAAGATTATTATATGTCATTTTTTTATCCTAACATACCTTTGAATATTTTTTAGATTTGTGCATTTTATTTATATTAATATAAAAAGCCAAATAAGAATATAAGGTAGGTAATCAAAATAATAATATTTTTATGTAATTCTTTTAATTTTTGAATCATTTATTAAAATGAGTGCATTTTATTTATATTAATATAAGCCGAATAAGAGTATAAAGTAGTTATTAAAACTATGCATAAATTGTTAATATTTTTAGCAATTTTAATGATTTAATCGTTTATTAATTTTATTTTAGATATGCATTTAAAATTGGCATTGAAAAAAATTAAATTGAAATTATACGTATTTTTTGTATTCTCTTAACATACCTCTTGAATATATTAATGCATTTTATTTATATTAATATAAACATCCAAATAAGTATAACAGGTTGAATAAACATTGACCCAAATATTTTTTTTAGCATCCAAGTTTTTTTTATTTAATTTAAATATTGTCATTTTTTAAATCGGATATCAGATCGAACCATATAGATGCTTCTTATTAGTTTTCTCAATTAATATATATTTTAATAAATTAAAAAAAATATATAATGAGAGTAACACGGGTTAATGATCGATCTCAATATAATACTTGTAGATAAAACTAGTTTTAGTAATTTATATACTGGTTTAGTAGTATTAATTATTATGAAGAGATACATAAGTAGATAAAATTTAGGCTTTCAATATGGAATTGTATTTTCATTGCATTGCTTATTATCATCTCGAACAAACATAAAAGAGACTCACATACTGATGATTAATCATATAAAAACAAGATACCCGGAAGTTCAAAAACGAGTTCATGGCCAATGCAGAATATTTTTTTCAAACACTAAAATCACTAATAAATAAACGAATTTTATTTATGGCGCATTAGGAATTCACTGTTATTCATTAAAAATTTAAATGTATTCGATTATTGTCAAAAACCCAGAGACGCATTCGTGATTCACGACTAGTGATGCGAGAGAGGCCCTTGAAAAACCGGTAACATTATCTGCGAATGGCATTTTCCTCAATAAACAACACAATGCACTTCAAAATGCATATATACCTAAAGTATAATATTTATTAAAAATATATGCAACATGATTATTCATAATATCGAGTTCAATAGCTTGTACGTGTGTAATTTTATACGCGATGTAATTGTTTTTAATAATTATGATTAATTCAGTGTGTGTAGGTATGATTTTTTTTTTTACAAATTAATGTTAGCAATATTTGATTAATTTATATTTATATGAGTTCGCAGAATTTTATGTTATAGTCGCCATACGACCATGACTTACTTAAATATATCGATTTTATCTATGTTTACGTGATTGCGATATTATGATGAGAATTTGTTTGATTCGCATTGATTTTAATAACAGGGTAATTATCGTGTATATTTTCAGGAATTATCATTTTTTTTTCTTCGGAATTCGGTTACGTTCGATGTCGGATGGTTTTTACGCGTTGACTGCAACATTGCTTTGTTGCTATAATGATTTACGACTTTATGTAAAACGGGAATTGTATAAAATTAAGCTACGGCATTGATTTGCAGGTTTCTTAGATATAGCATCGTTTACGAATCGACTAAATTTAGTAACAGGTGAACTGTCTTGTCGATCGGTTGTTGTTGTTCGCTCGAGACCACTCGCTTTTGACAATACTGTGTAACAACGAAACTGTTGTCGAGATTGCGTCTGATGTGATATACAGTAAACATTCGCGACGCTGCTCATCAGTGCTCGATAATACGTGACACGTGTTATACTGCTTTATTGGGAGAATGGCGTCGAAAGCGTTGTGTTTGTTGTCGCTGTTGGTGTTGACGGTCGACGCCGGAGTCCTCGACGATCTGGCGCAGGGCGTCGGCGGCATAACGCAACAGTTCAGAAAATCGATCGACGGATTGAGATCCTCGGTCCATAACATCGTGCATCCGGGACAATGGAGGCGGAACGAGCAGAACCATCACGGACATCATCACGGTCAAGGCGAACCGTGCAGCCAAGAAAACGGAGGTCAACAATATGGCTACGGACACCAAGGTGATAATTATCAAGGATGGCCACAGCACGGGGGACAGGGCGGACATTACCAACCGGGAGGATATCAACATCCCGGTGGATATCAACCCGGATACCCACCCACAGGTCATCATCCCGGAGGACATTACCCAGGAGGTTTCCAGCAACCGGGTGGACATCATCCCGGAGGTTTTCCGCAACCTGGTGGACATTATCCAGGAGGTTTCCAGCAACCCGGTGGACATCAACGTCCCGGCGGATATCCTCAATATCCCAATGGTAATAATTATAATCCGGGGGGCGTGTACAATCCAAATTACGGCAACGGCAAACCGGTCGACGGTGGACCAGCTGGAGATGGCCAAGGTCCGATACCCGGCAAACCTGACGTCGTCCCGATCAAACCAGTCAAACCCATCGTCCCGGCCAAGCCTGACAAGGCTGACATCAAGATCGAGACGACCACAGAAGAAGACTTCCGGCTGGACATCAGAGGCAACTTCGACAACGCCGAGGAGAGCGCTCCCGCCACGTCAAACAAGGAGGCCAAGACGCTAATCAATATACCCAAAGGATGTCCCGAACACATGAGAATGGCTGGAGATAAATGCCGCGAGATCGAGACCAACGCGTAATAGCTTTGACGTATTCATTTTAATTGTATTATATGAAAAAAAATATCAGTGGTTGTCAATCATAAACGTCATTTGTATTATGGAACGCGTATGCGGGGCATATGTAATTAATTTAATATATTTATATATTACATTCATTCTAGAACTAATTTTGAGATCAATAAAGTCGAAATAAACATTATTTTTTTTATTTATTTAAGTTTACCCCCTTTTTTTGTTACATAAATTAATATAAAACGATTTATTATTCAATTTAATTATATCCGATTTTTACCTGATTGATTGGTTACATAAAATTGCGCCTAAATAATACAGTCGACGCAAAAACTGGTTTTTTAAATATCGTGCAAAAAATCATGTAATTTTTTTCGCATAATACAACATAAGTTTAATTTAATTATTAAATTATTAAAATAAATATTAGTGTAAAAATAATTCGGGTTTGTTTTTGTACTAAAAAGTGCATTTTTGAATTTATTTTTGATATTATGTTTTATTATGAAGTGGGGGGGTTATCGGTGTTTATTATTTTATTTTCAGCATCATACAAAATTCCCAGAATAGTCATTAATCGAAATATTATATGAGCGTAGTAACAAATAATTAGAGGAAAACTATATAGAGGAAAAACAATGTGTAATCAGCAGAAACCATAATATTACAAATAACTCAATGATTATTCAATTACTTCTTTACTCTTTAAATAGCTAAAGAAGGTTCTTTTAAAAAAAAACTTTTTCTTTATTTGTAATGATACATTTTTCGCCTAAATAATAAACTCAAGTGTGGCTTTTCAACGAATAACGGGTTTAAAGTATGTTTTTTTAACATAATTTTCAATTAAATTGTTAGGAAAAATTTGTAGTATAGTAGTAAGTTATGTATTTATGTAACGATGTTAACATTGTAAACTTATTATAAAATGTCATTAGTCAAAAGATTGCTAAGAAAGGAAAACCACAGACCGCGAATAAATAAAAAAATGTTTTAATAATTTATTCCGGGTTATTCCAAGATTTTAGAAACCCAGAAGAGTTAGTTTTTCTAAAAAGTGTTGCAACATGGCCAGGCCATTGCCAGATTTTTTTTTTAAATAAATATATTTATGATGAAAAACAGGGTTGTGGAGTCGGAGTCGGAGTCGGAGTCAGAGTCGGAGTCGCGGAGTCGCGGTGTATGTGCCGGAGTCGGTGTCGGAGTCGGAGTCGTGAGAAAGGCAGGCGACTCCGACTCGCCCTTTCGTTAAAATTTAAATGCATTTTTTTTTGTAATGGTGTGTTATAGTGGATATTGTATTTGTGCACGAATATTAAACTTGCTGGCGTGAATTGCGGGCGGAATGTGATTTAATAGAATCAATGCTATTTTTTTAGAATAAACGCAAATAATTCGGGGATTTGATCTTGTTTTATTTTATGGCTACCTTATGAAGAATTGTTTATATGCAGAGGTAGGAAACAGCCTGATAAAGGGTGGGAACTTTTGGAGTCGGATTCAGGTTAGCCAGTCTGGAGTCATTGGGTCAGGTCAGAACAGATCGAGTCGTGTTGTTGGTAAACATCGGAGTCGGAGTCGTGTTTTTTTTAACGACTCCACAGCCCTGAATAAAAAATAATAAAACAGCGTATAGTGATTAAAAATATTTATGGATCGGCGTTTTTTTCCAGGAAGGCTACGAAAACTTTAGCAAGTATCGCAGTAAAATATAGTTTTCCTGCTTTTAAAGTATCACGATTCGGACACACTATGTATATAGTAATTGCACTTTGCATTCTCATATAATAATATAACACGGAGATTTTCATATAAACGTTGTCTGATAGATGCCCAGATATGATCTTTCATTAGCACGAAAATTCCTATTGAGTTGCATCATCATCTCTTGGCGAAATTTTATATATTTTGGGTTATCGCATTCTTTGTATAAAATGAAAGAATGGATAATCAAAGTTTCAAGCCCCCAAAAAAAAGTTCCTTCACTATTTCTGTAGTTTAGTTTTAACACTCCGACTATATTTATTTATTTATTTTACTACAATGTATATATGGCATAACAGTGAGATTCTAAAGCGCCATTTATTCATGTAAAGATTCGATAAATATTTTAAAGATGCAGTTGGAAAGAGTCTCTCATGCCAATATTATTTTCAGTATCAAAACACGACACTGGTTTATTTTTAACATTATTTCAGTTGGATTCATTTAATAATAATATAATATGTGGTTATTAATTATTTCAAGAGCCATATGTTGCAGATTAAACATGTAAAACTATTCTTTATCATCTGGAACTTAAATAATTAAATTATTTAATTAACGTCTACCTGCGCTGAACAGATTTTCGACTATTTTTCAGCTATAATTTTTCCATTTCAGAATATAATTTAAATGTTGGTAAATGGATTTATCTCTTCTAGAATATTAATAATTTGATAAAAAAAATCAAAACAGTTGTAAAATAATTTTAATAAAAATATCCAGTCCTAGTGGATAGTGGAACTCCCAGTAAAAACCTGATATCCGATACTGGTGGAAATTGGACCGCAAAGAATTATTATTATTATAGTTAATGAGTCTAGTGATATAAATGACATAGCTCAAATTACATCGTATGTATAATTTATTTCATTTACAGGTCGTAAACAAGGATTATTATCAAGCACTTGCAAAGTATATTGCAAATATCTTCATCAAACACTCAAGGACCCGGTCCCGCGTTAGTGCGTAAATTTTCGTAAACGGTAAACACCCGCTCCCGCACTAACGCGGGTTTACACGAAACGTGTTATCTAATGCGCTACAAAAGGCTTTTATTTAAACTTTTGACTCGACACGGTTTCATTCCATTTACTCTGCATGCCCTTTATAAAATATGACATATGTATTTATTTATGGTTCCAAGAGCTGTCGGCGATAATGGGTGTTTAGATCGAAAACCGATGCTTGCACATCCATTCTGTGGAATTTAGATTTTGTTAATCCTTTCCAACAAAATAACTTTGGAATATTTATTTGGTACAGCCGTCGCATCCTTTATTCTAAAGCTAAAATTGCCTAGATACTACATAAAGATATCTATATGTTTTTTATCGTCTAAAATACAATAAATCATCATTTTCACAGCTCGAAAATTTTATTTATTATCTAAATATTCTAATAATCTAAGTATACTATACGTATAATACTTCTTTTTTACCAAATTATCTCTAATAGGAAAAAAGTTATTAAGCATTTTTTACAGAGCCGCGCAAAATCGCAAGATCGATAAAAAGATGCGGGTTTAGGTGTAAGTTTCGCCTGAAAACACGGGGTGCTTGAGTGTTAAATGCATGAAAAAACACCATTTTTTATTTTAACTGATTAGACAACAAAAAAATGACCGACTGAGAAAAGTTTCATATCAGACGGAAAAAGATAATCACGAGATCCTTGGGTTTACTATTGATTCAAACATCAAGAAGCACTTTGAACGCAGATATTTCTAGTTAAAATAAAGAGAGAGAGAGTACGCATAATTACTTGTGAAAGGTACGTTGGCTTTGAAGAGGACACGTTTTACTTTCTTATATTCATAAATTAAAACATTTTCCCCTGAAAAGATCGTCCGTTAGAACTAACGGATAATCATTCGAGCGAAGTATTTTAATGATAGACATTACGTCTTTTCTAAATCAGACTAATCAACAACCAAACTAAAAAGGTAATATCATTTTTTCAAAGTCATTTCATTTGAAAATAAATATTTCTATTATATTAAGATTTTGAAAAATAAACATTGGTTGTAACAGATATAGAAAAGCATGGTTAACCTTTGTTAAAAAAAACTTTCAATACTATTGTAGCAAAATTCAAAGGAACAGTTTTTTTTGTTTTACTAAAACCAAGCTAATGATCGTCGACATGAGTAATCTGCTATCCAGATCTGTTAATCTTCTGGATCTGATTTGCACATTAACATGTAATTTTTAAGAGATGTTGTCTCCCAAAAATAATCTAAATCGATGTACTGCTGATTTTAGCCCTTTTTGACTAATGCATAGTAAACCACTATCATTTATTTGTACTAGTTTGTTAAATATTTGTTCAATTCTAGAAAAAAAAATTAGGGTTATCGGCAACTTGCTAATATTATTAAAAATATAAAAAATATATTTTTATCACTGAGATAATGAGAATTTAGGTTTTAAAGAACAATGACATTTATTTAACAGATCAGTGCACGGAAATTCATGATACATGTAATACTGATTTATTGGTGAAATATCTATGAATACTTTTTGTTGTTGTTTGCTGCTGGTGTTAATAATCAAAGTTTTTAGGATATATGTAACCAATCAGATTCTGATGAATATTACAAATCAATTAGAGGAAGTTGTAATCATTAGGGAAGATGATTTTGATTCGAAAGCCATGCCTTTTTTATTTAAAAATAAAATCTATATATCTCTTTATACAAAAACCGCATTAAATTAGCTCTTAATTTTTTTTAATGCTTCCTTAGGAGAAACCCGAAGGTTATCATCGGCTCAGAGAATATCACCGCAAAAATAGAACAATTCACAACAACGACACTTTTATTGCCGAGATTGTGATAATTTTATTAACAGCAATGACTTTTGGCTCGTCGCATCAGTGTTCAGCAATACACGACACATATTATACCTATTATTATTAAGAGGATGTCACCGAAGTTATTACTATTGTTGTCGCTGATGGTGTTGATGGCCAACGCCCATCAGGAACAGAAACCTCGCTCTGGACGTCCGGGATGGTCTCAGCTAAGAAGAACCGACGTAGCCCGTCGATACCAACCAACCGGAGAACGATACCACTTTTCTACAGGATATCGACCATCTGGAGGATGTATGTACTTAATCGGGATGGTATTACCAGCCTATAGGATATTGACAATCTCAAGGATATCAGCAATTTGAAGTTCATCAACAACCGATATTATATTATAAATAAAAAATATATCATAACAACCAATAAAATGTAAAAAAATACCGTAATAAAATATTAAATATTAAACAAGTAGATTTTTTTTTTTTTTGTATTTATAGTATATCTTCTCTTCGGTGCTACATTGCTTTGGACTCCTTCATATGTCATATGTCAAATCCATATGTAGTATATAATATTTTTATGACTTGAGTTTTGTTAAATATTAGAACAATTTAAAAAGCTGAGGTTATTGGTGATAAATGCGTGTTGGATGTCTGAGGCAACTTCAATGACGACTACAAGAACGCTTTATTCTAAACAAACGAAGAGGACAAGGTCCTCTTTGAAATACTATCAGTTATGATGATAAGACGCGTATTATGAACCCTGAAGGTATTTGCAAAATAATAAGTAATAATATATTTAAATTGCAATAGAAACCGGATTTTTTTTTATTTATATTTATTGTTTATTAAGCGAAGTGTCCATGACCTTTATATATTTAAAATTACTATCAAATTTATCGATTTAGGAATCATTTTATTATAAAATGAAAAAAAATACATGTTTTTAGAAAAATTCACTATTTATTATCAATGTTATAATTGGAACCATTTCCGCTACTGTTATCATAATAAATCATGTTCTATTCCAGATAATGTAAATTATTTCAAATTCTGTGTGCCATTGAATGTAGTATGTTGTGATTGTTCAAAAAATGTATAGGAACATATTTAAATATATTTTAGCAATAGCGTTTGATATTTCTAGATTTTTGTTATAATTAAATAAAAAAATAGATAATGGCAATATGTTTACCACACATATCATAACAATTTTATTTCCCGAATGACAATATCAATTTTTAAACAAAATTTAACACTGAACGCCGGGTCAACAGTTGTAGATAATTCGTTGCCATATAACATCGGATAGTTGCCGATGATGAACGTTACTTCATAATTAAAAACGGCGATAGATAACGACAAAGGATGCCTCACAGTATATTTTTGATCGGTGTTGCGATTGTGTTGTGTCAAAATGCAGTGCATGGACAGTACTATGGACAGCAGGCGCAGATCCCATATCAATCGTACTATCAACAACCAAGACCGCAATTTAATACGCCAAGTTTCTCTTATGGCCCGAACTATGGACAAATGCCCAACCAGCAATTCGCCTTTCCTGGATATAATCAAATGACATATAATTCGTCTCAATTTAAACCGGTGATTATGCCTCAATTCCACACGCCTGTTTTCGCAATGCCGCAAAGTGTTCAGAGTATGCAGCCAATGAGGATCGGACATAGTTTTCAACCGAAAATGAATCCGCTGACAAGACCCTATTTTCCATCATTTAATCATCCCTTGCCCGCTGCCCAACCCCAACCTATTGTACAACCCCAATTCTATCCATATCCGATGTTGAAATATAACAAAATGCCCAGCACATTAAATTTTCAACCAAGAAATGTCGTGAAGATGGAATCAAAGACCAAGAATACCCATATCGCCAATAGACCTCCGATTTCTGGGTTTGTCAAGGATAAAAGCATAGATTATGAATACGAATATGATATAATGCCAGAAGAAACCGAATATAGTACAAAAACTATAGTTACTAAGGTACCTACGCCTCAATCGACGAATATTGAAAAGCCTCCGAGTTTTCTTAATCCTTATCTTAAGCCTCCGAGCTTCGAGCCTCCGATTGTTGGTCATCATCATCTTCAGCCTCCGAGCTTCGAGCCTCCGAGTTCTCAAACCAAAATCGATTATAATATAATTAATCAAAAACCAGTTTTTCGGCCACCGATTTGGGATTTAAAGGATTCTGCGGAAAATAAAATTGATGATGAAATTGCTGACGATGAAAAAAAACCAGACGATGAAGAAAAACCAGACGATGAAGAAAAAGACAGATGAAAAAAACCAGACGATGAAGAAAAGCCAGACGATGAAGAAAACCAGACGATGAAGAAAGCCAGACGATGAAGAAAACCAGACGATGAAGAAAACCAGACGATGAAGAAAAGCCAGATACGAAGAAAACCAGACGATGAAGAAGAACCAGACGATGAAGAAAACCAGACGATGAAGAAAAACCAGACGATGAAGAAAAACCAGACGATGAAGAAAAACCCAGACGATGAAGAAAAACCAGACGATGAAGAAAAACCAGACGATGAAGAAAAGCCAGACGATGATGAAAAAACCGACAACAATGACGACAACGACACAATGGATAACGACGAGGATGATGAAAAAGCCGAAAAGAGCGACGGTGATAATACCGAGGGCGACGACAACGAGGATACTGACGAAGAAACAACAGAAAAAACGAGTTGGGGATGGAAATAAATAAATTATACACTATATCTATTGTAATTATTGATTGCACTCAATAAACACCTAGCATCTATACAGAATTTTATTTACGAGCCCCTCCCCAAAGGTTAAACGATGCATGGCTGATGACCCCGAGATATAAGGCGATCGTTACCATTAATAATCAGCGGCGACGCTATTCAATCAAGCCAATATAAAATATTGTCAATGTAATTGATCCCGTCATCCATGTTTAAATATTTTAGTTTGTGTTCAATTAAGCCACGGCTGAGATCATTTGCACATTGTCTTTGAGTGGATGTGGTTATTCGGTGAATCGCCACAAGGATCCGGGATGAGGTCCCTGTTGTGCGTCGTGTTAAGCGCTGTCGCCGTCTCGGGATACGTCATTCAATTGCCGCAAAATTCCGCTAATTATGACGGTGGAATAATGTATAAAAATGTTTACGTCGAACGTTTAGACCCCGAGTCCTACGAATTGATAAGAGATAATGACATGGACGACGGCGAAGAAATTGTTTTGAAGCGAAAACCGACGGTCGTGGTCGAGGGAAAGCCCGTGGAAATTTCGTGGAATCCGAACGAGACGATCGAGGAGCTGCACGAGGAGATTCAGAACGCCATACTGCAGAAATGGATCGTTAAGTATTGCGATATACATCCGAAATGTAACATGGAGGCGCTAATGGCCGCCATGCGATAATATGGTAATTATTTTAAACACGGACACTTATCTAATCTTAAAATAAAATTAGACATTAGATATATAAACGCGTAACGTTATATTTTTTATGTATTTATTTTTTGGACATCGTCTCGTATTGACGATTATTTTAATATATATATTAATCAGCGAGGTCAATCAAATTAATCTGTAGTTTTCTGCGACGCAATATTTAAACAAAAAAACACACACAGGGTCAGGAACTTATCAAAACTGTTGACAAAAATAATTGTTTTTATCATGAGAGTTTTTATGTTATTCATGTGGCTGATGAAAATCGTTTATTTGAGTGAATGTGCAAGAATCGAAGCTAAACGAACGCGGCCCAAACAAAGCTTTGGCGAACTCGCTGAAACTGAAATAACTGAATCGGCGTCGCTTTTTCAATTTTTATCCAAGTGTTCAAAAAATCAGATAAGAGTGAACAACGTATGCAGAACCATTAATAAATTTTAAACGCTGTCGATAACTAATTCCGAGTAATTTGAAAATGTTTATAACAAACTTGTTTTCGCGCTGTTATCGGCGTTGACACTTGACCGCGATATTTTTGCGCGGACACACTTGTGCGTCAAGAATGGTAGTGAATAATCGTTTTTTAATAATTCTGTGCGCTCTGTACTTTTCGATTTGCATAGAAAGTTTCGTTGATTTGGAAAGTGTCAACAAAATAAATTACATACGCTGGAAACACGCGAATCGATTCCATCCTGTGGGAAGACCAGTGTGGATCAATTTTGCAGACAATTGCAGAAGCGGCATGCGAATGGCCAATGGACGCTGTCGAATCATATACGGATGATTATCCATTGTTAAGATGATTAAGACATATTTAATAATTTATTTATTAAATTTGGCCATCTTCCATTGCACGTGTGATTCGAATGACGTGAAAATTCGGCCGATTGTGATCCCGTTCTCGAAATCGCAACCGGATCTTACTCAAACATCGACCATAATCGTAATACCAAAACGCAATTGTCCAAAAGGATTCGTCCTTATTAGCAATAAATGTAAACAGCTATTCAAAGGACGCTGATTTAGTGAAAATTTAACCGCAAAAATGAAGTGCATAACAATATTTTTGATAATAATTGTGATTGTCTACTGCGATCGATTCACAATCGACGATTTGAAACCGTCTAATAAGCATTCGGTGTTGAGTTTTATTGTGCCCACTGTGCAGACTACGCCAAAGTCGTATTCTGGAAACACTACGAAGCGCACGTACATCATTTCTATTCCAAAATTTGCAAGAAGCTGTCCAAATGGCAAGAAAATGATACACGGAAAATGCCGTGATTATTTCACGACAGGTAAAATAAAAATAAATAATAAATCATAGTAAATTTATTCATGTCTTATTTTTTTTCAGGATAGAGACAACAAAAGCAATGGATAATAAAATATAAGAAAAATTCTATATTATGTTATATTATATTAAATTAATATAAGAGACGACGAGAAGAAAATCATTATTTGTTTAATAAACGTAATTTTTAAAAAAAAAATATGACAATCTCTAGGATCTAGATCTGCTAAATACGTCGGATATTTAAGAACAACGTTTGATTTAGAGGTTAAAACTATTGTTGATTTTTTAAAATCATTACAATAATGTCTACACTGCCATATTCGATAAAATGACATCGAATAAAATAATGGTTCTCTTCTCGGTGCATTGGTTTAATTTTATTTTATTATATGTGGTTTAATTATTTCTGTTTTATTTAAATATATCATTACCACAAAAATGAATGCTTATCATTATTTCATATACATATAAAGCGATATAAGCATCACGCTCTAATTCAGTCTCTAACGCGTAATTCATCAAGTGTTTGCACTTAAAAAAATATTTAAGATTTGTGTTTGATAACAAATGGTTTCAATTAAAATAATCTCAGTGCGATAAACCAGTAAAAACAAACAATTTTCAAATCTACGGGTGAAAAGATTATCAGTTGTCGATTATTTTTTCTGCAAAACGAGCGTCTCGTTAACACGTGATGTGATTTTATGAAAACATATTTTTTTTCATAAACATAATCATGTACTGGTTGAAATTTGGACTGATTCTGCTGTGTTGTGCTGTTAATTGTGATTGCTGGCGGTTTACAATGGAGGATTTGAAACCGTCGGCGACGGCTAGGGTCTTAACCTTTGTCGTGCCGACGACTATTGCTCCGAGCTCGACGACGTTTCAGGCCAACATCATAAAACTGCCATCGTTCAAATGCAAAAATGGACAGCTCAGAGATCGCAATAACAAGTGCAGAAAGATCATTAAAAGAGGTTAGGTTTAAACATATAAAATCACTGATTCTAAGGTTACTCAATGATATTATTTATGAGTCGATTTTTCAATGTCATTAGTGACTATCGTCATGTCGACGAAGTAAGGTTACATAATAGAAAATGCAGGAAAATTATATTAAGAATATATCAACTAATTGGTTTTATTTTTATTTTCAGATTGATGTAGAAGCGAGCGATTGAAATAAAAATCTCTAGACAATAAATATTGTATTAAATAACAAGTTAATCAAAATATATTTTATATTCCATACATTACGAGTTATTTATTTAAATAATACAATGAATATAATAGCGTTACTTAAACGTGTCTTTGGATACAAGGTGAGGTTAAGTTAATGACGTCAAAATGCACTTCAGAGTAAATGCTGTATATTATTTCTCTTATGATTGATTTTCTGAATTCATCTTTTACACATTTATATTATTAATATATACTGTATTAAATGCTTAAGAAATGTCTTAGAATAATCCAAGGGTGAACTGTTCCTTGTTGAAGCCTTCGTGAATAAACTCAATGACTCGAAAAAGCTGGCTCTTAAGCATGTTGTTCACGGGGATCAGTTTAGGTACCTAATCCTAATGTTAAGTTTACAAAAAACAGTTTTTTCACGTCCTTATCATGATATGAAAGTAAACTTTTGTCCTATAGTTAGAGGTGATATTTTTGATGTTTTTGATTGAGCTATGGTTCTTCACTGTTTACAAAATTGAAAATAGCAGACCAAAAGGATCAGTAGGAGATGGCAGCGTTAATGATTTTCGCAAGAATCGCGATATACTTCTTGAGAGGGGTTTCGGCACTATATTCTGGATATCACCAAACCCAGGGACTTTCTGGGAAGTTAAGAAATTTATTTTGCGTGCTATTTTTGCCAGGCAGATTGAATAAATGCGTCATTCAATCAGCGACTCAAAGAATTTGGTGACATTCTCGTGGATTTTCCCTTTAAATATTAAGTTACTGGACAGAGGCGTCGATGAGTCAATCAATCTTTGACGAGAAGTTCAGCTTTGTCTTTAGGTTTGTACGCAATTCGTCAATACGAAGAGTGTATTGGTGGTATCTTGTGTTATAGGAATTTATACATCTTTCATAGCCATCATTTCTTATTGTTCAGTGATAATATCTTCTTGTTCCACAGTTCATTACACAGATCGAAAATGACTTATATGATCTTTCTATTTGACTTCTGATTAGTGGAGGTAACGTATCGTACGATCTATTTTCTCTGCCGTTTAGAGGAAGAAAGAAGCAGTGTATATTTTTGATTAAGCTAGCGTTGCTTTTACTTGTAAATCAATTTTATTAAAGCATTATTTTATATAAATATTAAGTAATGTCAGTTATTGACTTACAATTATTCGTACTTACAATACTTGACAATAATAATTTCTTCAATCAATTATTTTATTCAGTTTTCTCATATATCAAAATATGATATTAATTAGATGGTGTAATTGATTTCGTAATTTTTTATTCCAATTTATAATATTTTTGAAAAAATTAAACCAAAAACAGTGTTCTATTCACCTCCATTACCATAATCAATTTATAGCCGATGGTTCAAGGAAGCATTGCTAATTTTAAAGTGCATTATTTATTAATCAATTCAATCAAATCATAAATAATTGCAGGAACAGAGAAATGTCAGATATTTAAAGGAGTTTGAATAAATTCTGCCATGCAATAAAAATATAAGGATTGTTGTTATGTATTAATAACAAGTGGAACAAGCTATTAAAAATATAAATATTAATAAAGGTTGGAGGGTAAAAGAGGTAGCCAATACTCTTAACCTAATCTCGAAGTTGACGATTAAGGCATACTTCGGTTTTTGAAAGATGAAGTTTAACAAAGACAAGCCAAAACTTTATAAACCCGTTTTTTACATATTAGAAGGAACTTAAAAAAAACGTAATTAGTGGGAAAACGTATTTAAATGTTTTATTTAATTTTTAAAGGATGCATTTGATTTGAAAAAGGATGCATTTGATTTGAAAAAAGTGTATTTGACATGAAAAAACTGTATTACTTTAAAATTATGATCAAATGGTTAGCTCAGATATTGAAAAAATAAGTGGAGATAAATTATCAGAAGAGGTTTGTTTTAGGTATGTACATATTAAATCACTGACCTTAAGGTTAGTGTTTATGATAAAATTGATACGCAATTTATTTGTGCAATGATTAGATGTTGATTTAGTCGATTTTACTAAGCCATTAGTGAATATTGTTAAGTGATGGCATTCTCTAAGAAATTCGTATTATTTTTCATACTAATAATTTTCATTGGATTTTCTAAATCATTCATAATGAAAAACGACGATGAAGATTCTACTGCCATGATTTTGAATAGAAATATTCGATCACCGCATATGATAGTAAAACCTAGCAGATTTAAATGTAAAGTCAACGAAGTAAGATTGCCAAACGGAAAATGCAGAAAAATTCAAACAAATTCAAGTAAAATTAATAACATAATTTCTATTCAAATTATTACATTATACTAATTATTTTGTTTTTAATTTTAGACTAATGTACGAGAGAGCAATGGAAAAAAACTGGCGATAATTATTATTTAATTATGTAACAACTTATTTTGAATAAATTGTATATTAAAATATATTACCGGTTATTTATTTAAATAATAATATATATATTTAAGTTAATAAAACGTGTCTTTGGATACAAGGTGAGGTTAAGT
>JAGXCT010032802.1:0-14794 GCA_022495035.1 Philopotamus ludificatus
GCATGCGAAGAATGGCAAAGTAAAAGCCATACGAAATCATCATCATCATCATCAATAATTTTATCAATGAGAAGAATGCGATTGATTTTTAGAAAGGATTCTGCCAAACCAAGGCTATATCTACCATCTGAACTGCTCTCGTTTTTATTATTTTATTTCTATGAGCGCTGAAAAACCAATTTCGTAAAGACAAGACGATCCAAACGGCCACAGAGATTTAATTTATGTTGTGATCAATCGAGGATATTGACTCTAAAGCGATATCCAAAATGCTGACAACTCTAGCTCAGAAAATGATCTAATTTCCTCCTCTGTTAGTGTCAGATGTGACCGTAAAATCTTGCGAATGGATTGATGACCTACTGGTTCATTTGATAACCAAGTGATGGAAAATACTTGAAAAATGATGCAGAAAGGAGTTCTAATGCCCTCTGCACTTCTGGAAAAACCTTAACCCGGGAAGCAATCAAGCTGTGAGTTTTTAAAGTCTAACTTATCAGCGAAAGATTTTAAATTTCCCGTAACTGTAATGATATTTTCGTTCGCTCCTTATTATTATTTAAGTGGCCTCCTAACCCTGATGTGAGTCTTTGCCACATGGAAGACACTACGCGATCCGAGAAGAGACACGTCCGTCTCAATCCTGATGTCAGGAACGTGACGGTCGTCCTCCAGGTTATCTTGGCTCTTCGAATACGGATCAGGTCGCAAGCCATAAGTCCGGGAACCGAGCTGTCAACCCGTGGGTTGTAACAATAATAATCAGACGAGGCTAGGGCCAATTCGTATTTAATTCACGGTCTGATCAAGTCCTACCTCCAGTAGCAAAAACGTCACCAAATTGGTCTGGATAGCGGCCTAGTTTCTCATAGCTCCGTAGAATGTACAAAACCATGGCTGTGTCCAACCGCCATCGCCATCAATACCGACACGTGATAACACTCGACTCCTTGCAGGATTACATTTAAAATGCTTGATTTCTCAACCCATTTTTCAGCATCGAAGAAAGAAATTATTTCTGCCCGCAAAAAGATAAATTGTGATAATACTTTTCCCTTTGAGAGTCAGTATAAAGCAGCAAACATTTGTTGCAAAAAGTCTGCAATAGAGAAAGTTTGATTGTATGTAATTCGCCATATTAATAACGTTGCCCATCGTCTTCAAGGTGTATGAATTTGACACCAAAACTTCGCGGTGAATCATCCATTTTTCTTTTGTACCCAGGATGAAGCTGTGTCAGACGGTCCGACACAGTTCCATCCCTTGCCATCCACCCACACCGCATATACCGGCTTGGGGCCGGTTCAATCGGTGCAACAAAAGCAGTTTTTTTCTTGAAACGCGTGAAGTTAAAATATAATGCTAGTCTTTTTTAAGAAAGGGGAGAAGGGAGCTTTGCACAACTCTCTGAAAGTCGATGCAAAGCGAACAAATGTCCTGTAGCAAATTGGCACGCTAACCAGATCCATGTGGTCTGATAGGCCCTCCACCGAAGACCTGCTGGAGAAAATGCCGCATCGAACAGCATAGAATAGGTCGCGGCGCGTGACGTCCAGGCAAGGACAGGACCACAGAACGTGACTGTAATCCTGACAGATGAGCCCACACGAACAATGCGAAGATGCTACAAGGTTAAACTCTTTAAGCTTAGCCTTGAATTACCGTGGCCAGTCAGGAATTGACTGACCCAGAAGTCTGGGAAGAACCAGCTACAATTAAGCCTGGCTCTGATATTGCGAAAGAAGAGATAGGTAGTCCGCCCCTTGGGGAGGAATCCCACCTCTCCTGCCACTGATCAAGAGCCGATTCGCGGACGCGTGATTTTAAAGTTGCCAAAGATTCGCCCTCGATTGGGCAAATTGTAGTGGTGCCGACGACAACAGGACTGTTTTTTTAAGCAAAATCTGACGGCCCTCAGCTGGATTTCAAGGTCGAGCGGAAGGACGCCAGCAATAATTTTGTATGTGAAGCCGTTGAAGAAGTGCGATAAGCGCTATTGAGATTAAGGAGGGCGAGCGTCAGTTCCGACAAGAGAATCTAGTAATATTTGTCAACGAACAGCGGTGCGCTCTATCCAGTTGCGCACCACAATCCCACAGAAGATGGAATTATAGGCAACAATCGCGATTTGTAACCTACACCCCATGTATTAGAGGCGACGGAGAAAGGTTCGCCGCTTTAGCCTTTGTCAACCGCACTTCTCGCATAACAAAAAGTGACCGTGTTCATCCAGCAATACACCCAGATAGCGTACTGATGGAGACATTCGAACCTTCTTGTTATTGAACGCAAAAAGGGGAGGACGAGAAGGACTGAGTCGACCCTTGAGGAGGATTGCCTCAGTCTTGTTTGGAGCGAATGAGAGCCGATTGGCTTGGCCCCCATTCTGAGATGGCTTTCAGTGCGATATGGGCTTTGCTCTCCAGCAAGACTCGACTGAATCATCCATTGTACGATCGTCACCGGCAGTGTCGGATGGTGACTTTTTGAGGCCTAAAAGGGTCAACGTTTCTACTTCGAGTCGTTGAAACGGATGCGATCGTTATTTAAAACTGCACAAACATCTGTAATTGAATGACCTTCTTCAGGTTTAACATTTTTTCTTTGTTTTAAAAGAAAGCGAATGAAGCTCACAAAACGGTAAAGCAATACTAAATTATTTAAAATAATGAGTAAAATCTCCGGGACCCCCAACGATCGGGGGCCTGATGAAGCCATGAAGCCATTTTGACGATCCTGCATAGAAGGAGCGCCATCACTGCAAATCTTAGCGATGCAGTTTGCTCCTTTAATTTACAACAAAAGATAAATGGATTTATTATATCGCCATCACTTTGTAGATCATCAATATCTCGCCAAATATCTTGAATGTTACGCGAAATTGTACGGACTGACAAAGGAATTTGCTTAATTTGATGGACGCTGAATCGCTGTTTAATCAATGATTGAAGTGACGGGGCCGTCACTTATCATTGATTCAACAGCGATCTTCAATGCGGGTAAAATAAAGTTTTCAGCATCGGAATATGGCTTTTCATACTATGTAAAAAGCTATGCAATCTTGTATCTAGCGATCTGAGATTTCTCGGATTTTGAGTGTTTTTTTTTTAAAGTTATTTTGCAATGATTTGCTATTAAATGGCGTTGAAGTTTATTATTTAGGTTGATAAGCAAATTGAATTGAACTAACTCACTCTGATAAATTTTTATTTAGAATAAAACAGTGATTATTTGTAGACCGATTAACCGGAATCATGTTTATTGTGTTATGCCATATATGTTTATAGCATCTTTAATTACACTAATAATTAACACCGATATTAATTTTATTTATTTATTAGACAATTGGTGAATTATTTCATTAAATTATTCAGAATATTCGAAAATGTCACTCTATAAACTCTATAATAAACGATTGATAACTATTTAAAAGATGCAGGTGGGTTGTAAAGCTCACATTCTACCCCTGGCCATTGTCATAAGGAATTCCTAAAATTTAACTCACTGAGTACTAACTGTCACTGACTTTTGCAAAAACTTTTGAAAATCATTTCAATATTATCTCAAAGAACTAAGCTTGGAAGAAACTATGACCAGAGTCTATGTAATCAAAGGATATCAAAAGAGTAAAATTGTTCTTAACTAAGAAGAGGAGAAAATCGGTATTTAAAACAAAAGTCTTGTTGAGTTAGAATTAAGATTTGACGATTAAAGCTGTTATTCATATCCGTTATATTTAATTTTTGAAAATATTGTTAGAGTTAAAATTAATAATCAGAATAATAAATATAAAGTTCTGACATTTTATTCTTTTTTTGTATAATTTTCTGGACGGATTATTTGCATTTTTATTACAAGAAAAATAATTTCTATATTCGTCAAATTCACTATTCACAATAACCAATTAATATTTTTAGCAATTTTATAAATTGAATGCAAAAAAATCTGCCATATATATTTTTTAAAATGTCAAAATGTCAAAGATCATTTAGTAATGAACTGAATTAATACTCACAGTTTTGTTTCTTGGCAATATTTCTCGACGTATTCGTGATGTACAGCATCCATTGCTTCAGTCACAGTGCAGGTGTTTCTAAATGCAAAAATAAAAAAGATCCAGTGTGAACGTGGCTTTATAACTGGCCTCATGGTCCGTGACCTTAAAATTTAATTTTTATTTCGATATATCATCAGTTGTACATTGGATGTCGTGCGATACGTACATGGACATATTTTTTTTAATAAATTCAGTGATGTGCGAAAAATTCTAATCAATCAAAATATTGCAATAAAATGGCAAAGAACAAATATCTAGTGCAATATGCGGCCGGAATATGCGGTAAATATATTATTTTTGAATAAAAATAATAATAATTGAAATATATAACTATAATATCTAATCATAACATTGCAATGATGAAATCATAATCAGATTTTAAATATTTAGGTCATAATTTGATACAAAAAAAATCTAACGATTGTCTATATGTTTAACGTAATATTAGAAATTGATAATTGCAATATGAAACGACGATCATTAAAATAATATATTGCATTATTCTTAATTTTGCAGTGGAATAAAATGTATCTACGATTACGATTATATCAGGTTGTTCGGAAAGTAATTTCGAAGACTATTATCTTATAGTGAATACATATTTTATTGAATTATATTTTGTCCATTCTGGTCTAATACCTTTTGCCATCTTTCTGGCCGCGGCATGATTCCACGCTCATACAATTTTTGTTCTTTTCTGGCAAAAAATCTGATCCAAGTGATTTTTGACCTCCTCATTTGAAGTAAAGGTTTTACCTACTAATAAAATTTGTAGAGACCGGAACAATTAATAATCAGAAGGTGCCAGATCTGGAGAATATGGCGAGTGTGGCTGTATATCCCTCCAAGCTGTAAAAGCTTTTGGCGAGTTAACAAACTCGGATGAGGTCTCGCATTACCTTGGTGAAACACTACACCTTTCTATTGATCAATTCTGACCTTTTCTATTTAAGTGAATCATTTATTTTGTTCAGCTGATGACAGTACACTTCAGAATTGATCGTTGTGTTGTCCGGTAGAAACTCAAAAAAAAAACCTTTGAAATCTCACCAAACAGATAGCATCAACTTTTTTTGATGAATATCGGCTTTCGAAGTGCTTTGAGCCAGTTTTTTACTTCATGATCTCTTGCGTTTAACATTGTTGTAGACTACCCATTTCTAGTCCTTAGTGATGATACGCTTTTATCATTTTCGCGACGTTTGAGAAGCAAATCGCAGTTCTTCGTAAGAACATGAGGAACCCATATGCCGAGCTTTGAGATTAAACCTAGGCGTTCCGAATGATCATGAACGGTCGAATTCGATAAATTATATCTCTCAGCGATCTCACAAGTTGTTATTCGCCGGTTTGCATCAATTAATACCTTTATTGTGTCTTTATCAAGCTTCAACTGACCTTCCAGAACGTGGTGCATCTTCAACATTAAAATTTCCGGATTTTTGCTAACCAGTTTTAGCACTAGTGTTCTGTCAATACATCTTCTCAAAAGTAAAATATCAAAAAAGTAAAATATGTCGAAAATTATGCTTTTCACTTTCCATATGTGAAAGGGTGGTACCTTCTGTTGCGAAAAACGAAATCACTTTCCGAACAATCTAATTATTAATAAGATATTTTATCTTTTCAAGATTAGCTATATAAATTTTGCATCTTATGTCTATAGTGATTATATAAGAATATTGTTCATCATTAGATGAAAGCGCAAATCATACGTTTCCTAGATTATTATTGATATACCCAAGAATTTGTAAAAATTGGTGTATTAATAATAGAGACGGATGATACGAGATCATTATGCCAATTGAGAGTGATTTTATTGAAATTATTAGCATGCAACGATTCTTTAATATCGTCAATATGCCCTCGCATGATCATATTGATCATTCGTTGTGGCCATCGTTACATTGAAAAGGTTAATAGAACAATCCGACGTCATCGTAATTCATACTTTTATTATCTATTACTGGTATTTATGCGAAATTTTGATTTACAACACATCTGCTCTGATCAAATGCAATTTTTCCTCTAATTTTACGACAAATATTGCAATAAATTTAAAAAAATCACACAGGATTAATGTATCTTTGCATTTTAATGGGATTTAGCTACACTCACCATTATTCCGCAAGGAATGGGATTAGCGTGGACCTCACCGGCAATCCCCAAATTATTAAATGGAGAATCAGGAGTCGTATTCACTGAGGCAAGTATTATTTATATATAACCGAATGATTATTATTTTATGTTAATAATATGATTGGTTTGATGAATTCAGGCAGAATGTTCGTGGGTAGCGTCGATCATGAACGTTGGAGCCATCCTGGGATGCTTCGTAGGTCAATATCTCACAAACGCTGTCGGAAGAAAGAAAACGATAATATTATCAAACGTCCCCATAATAATCTCAATGGTATTTATATTATTTAATATATCAATTTCATTACGTGAAATGTTCATATAATTGCAGTTGATAGTCGCTTTAGTTGAGTCGCCGTGGCCATTGTGCATTGCGAGATTCCTCCTCGGAACAGGAGCAGGGTTAGCCACAGTGGTAAATTTGCGATTAATATTCGTATCAACATATTGATTTAATATGGATTTTATTTTATAGATTGTATCGATTTACACGGCGGAAATATCCGATAAAAAAATCAGAGGAGCGCTCGGCACGCTGCTGATGACGATGTGGATCCTCGGCAATCTCCTCATGTACACCATCGGTCCATACGTCTCGTATTCCACCCTAAATTACATTTGTTTGGGTATAACGGTGGTCATTCTGTTAGGCGTGCTCTTGGATTCCGGAATCTCCGTATTATTATTTGAAGATAGACGACATCGACAACGCTAAAAAAGAATTGATGAAATTAAAACGTTTGAAAACTATCGAGGTAAATTAAATCAAAGTATTTGAGATAAAGTAATAAAATTTAACTGAATCAATAATTATTATAACAAATAAAATGTGCTGCCGATATAAACATTATATTTATTTTGTAGCCCGCACAAGATGAATTGATGAATATACAAAAGCATATTAAATTGGATATGGAGAGAAAAACGTCGATAATGGAACTGTTAACGAAAAATGATTACAGAAAAGGAGTCATAATCATCGGAGGTTTATCATTATTTAATATATCTCAGATCTGATAAGTACACATACACAATCAATGACCGTATTAGGTTAGCCATCGTTCGAAATCTTTAATATTATGTTTATTTATTTTCATTAAGGCTCGCTTCGTATTAAAACTTCAGCATCTCGATCTCGTTTATCATTAAAACAATTTTTCGTTAGCAATTAATAGCTGAAATAGACGTCTAACACAATCTGCACAAACAAATTATGAAAACACCTTAAATAAATAATATTTTTTTTAATAATTATAGGTTTGAAAATAGTGCAAATAGCATCTGGTGGAATGGTGATCCAAACCTATTTAGAAAGCATATTTTTACATATGCGATTGCCATTATCGTCAGGACTCGGCAGCATCATATACGGAGTGGTTCAGCTTATGGCAGGTCTGAAATAAATTAAATATTTTATATATGTATTAATTAAATATACTTTATATTAAGTTATATATTTATTTAAGGACTGGTAGGAATGTCCCTCGTCGATAGAATGGGAAGAAGACCTCTGCTATTGACGTCGTCGACAGGAGCTGGTCTATCGCTCGTATCGATTGGCATTTATTTTTATATGCAAGACGTTGCTCAGATTCCAGCTGAAACACTTTCAAGAGTGTCCTGGATACCGATAGCCGGAATCCTCGCTTTCGTTGTTTTCTACTCGATCGGTATTGGAACTTTACCCTACGTATTACAATCGGAGGTCTTTCCGAACAACGTTAAAAGTGCGGCTTCAGCAGTCGGATCGATCTTCGGAGCGACTATGGCGTTTGTGATAGTAAAATCATATAATACAATGGTAAAAGAATTGGGTGCTTATACTGTGTATTGGATGTTTGCCGGAGTAGTCATCGTCGGTATATTCTTTATATATTTCAAAGTACCGGAGACTAAAGGAAAGACGCTGGAGGAAATCAATCTGGCGTTGAGAGGCGAGGTCGCCGCACAGCTTAGTGAAATTAAACCATTACAGAATAAATAATATGAGAGGTTTGCTCAGGATCTGAAGTTACCTGTTGATGTATAATCAGTTAACATATCAATTATATCGCTGCTGATTTACTAATAGTATAAATAGTAAAAATTGTATTATTTTGTGATGAATAGGAATTTTAATGAATAATTAATTAATTTAATTGGTGATTATACCATTATAGTATTATTATAAATATTAAACATGTTAATTTAATTTTTTGTTATTGTAGAATTATTTATGCATTGTAATTTATTATATTCTCGACTCTATTTTGCACGTTAAGAAAATTTCACCAAAAACCGTGTAAAAATGTATAAACGTACAAACTATTTATAGTACCGGTCCAGTATTGTTTGTCTTGTAACCATTTTTTTTTTTCGTAAGAGACTTTCACAAATCGCGCAGAGTCAGAATTTTGCCCCTCGAGGTCAGCTAAGTCATTCCAGGTCATATTTAAATACTCATCAATCTTCGTAGTTTTAAAATGCTTTAGTTATTCATTTAATGCCTCTTGTTTTGTATAAATATGTTCTATTTCCTCGCCCTCAAGTTCCATCAATACTTTTATGCTCATTTTGATTAAGGCTTTAATCTCATTTATTTTGATGGAATGGTTGTTAGTTAAACACTCTAAATCCTCTTTCTCTAGAATTAAAATTACTTCTTTAGTCACTTCGACAAGATCTCTAATAAGTACGTCAGTACTAATATCTTCAATCAATTGGAGGATGTGCTTAATTTTTTAATCACCCATGCTCTTCGGTTATATTTCGGTAGTAATGTTTGAAAATATTGTATAATATCTCTTGGAGTTTCTCTAGGATATATTAGAAATCTTTAGAAACTTTAAAACCTGGTAAAGTTTTTTCTTGTGATTTGTAAGACTGATCTGTCATTTTCTGAATATAAATCAAATTCATCCACCTTAACAAATTGTTATGGCAGGTAATCCCCATCTTTATCATTATGATGGTGGGTAGTTTGGAGCGTTATTTAGCCGTGCCGATGGGGTATATTGGGGACCCCAAGTTTCTGATTTTTCTCGAATAACTCTTTTAATATAAATCCTAAATGACACAAACATTTTGTATTTGTCTAAAAAGTACAAAGAATAAATATTGTATCATTATCCTTTATTTTCTGCAATTGGTAATAAAAATAAAAACAACAATATTCGCTGCGGTTGCCACTCGTGCGATGTTTTTTCTCGCTCGCATCCGATACGATGTCCCGAGTGCGAGTAAAAATTAATATGTTTTTATTCTTCATAATATAATCCATTTTTTTTAAAAATGACAATATATTGATGAAGAATTTATCAGTATTATGACATGAAGTGCTTGGGGTATCTGAGATACCCCATTCGGACGACGCGGCTGTTTTGGAGCCGCCGTCGTGGATGGGTTAAACTTTACAAACCATCTTAGGCTTGCAGTAAAAGATCAGCACTTTCACAGTTTTTACAATTTAGATCAAAAAGCTTTCTGTTGTATATTTGTTTCAAAACAGCATTTTTTCCATTTCTTCTATTAATGTTCCCAATTTTGTAATTATGGTACTGAGTTTTTTACATGATTCGTGATTCTAACTCCGATTATAATGGTTCTAATCGTAGAATCACACATTTTAAAAGCTTTTGCAATGTTTTCGACCTTACTTTATCCCAATTTTATAATTTTAACTTAAATCGCCATAATAATGTTTTTTTTTTAAATCACATAAGTTCGAAATCGCAGAAATCAGTAATTGTAAACAATATAAACTAAGATTTTGAACTGAAGATAGCAGTGGTCTATAAATTATGAGATGAAGTGGAGTGGAGTGAAGATCAGTTTTATCCCATCTGATATTATTTATGCTGTGTTCACTGTATTTGAATTGAAGACTTATGTGTTATTCCTCTATTTAAGTATTAACCTAACCGTGCCGAGTTTTTTTTATTTTTCTCGAATAACTATTTTAATGCAAATCCTACATGTCACAAACTTTTTGTTTTTGTCTAATAATAAATATTATAAATAATCATAGACCTTTATTGTCTACGATTGTGAAAAAAAAATCAAACAATATTCACTTTTGTTGCCACGGGTGGGATATTTTTTCTCGCTCGCATCCGGCTCGATGAGCCGAGTGCGAGTGAAACCGTGCGATTGACACGTGCCGCGAGAAATCGAGGGTCGGTTGTCGGCGGCGTGTCCTCGACGGGACTTCGCCAAGTGCGCTTGTCATTTACGCGTCATATTGATTAGAAAAAAAAAATCAAAATATCGATCAAATTATGAAGCATAAAGCATAAATAATATATATTTATATTATGTATGAAGATAGACCCCTTCGGACGACGCATTTGTTTTCGGGCCGCCGTGACGGATCGGTTAATACAGTCATACCTGTTTTTGTAACGGTGGATAAGGCCGCATACTTTTTTTCCAAAAATTCGCAAGTAATTTAAATAGAAATAAAATAATAAATTTACGCTTTAAAATTAATCTTTTCTTAATGGTAAGCACTTTGAAGGTGATCAACGAGTGTGATTATATAGTGCAGTGATGGCGCACCTTTGAACCGCGGGTCAGACACTGACCCGCGAAATCTTTAAATGACCTACGCGTTTATTTGTATAAACTTAAGTATGTTAGAAGAAATAAAGCTCTTTTTGAATAAAAAGTACAATATAATTTTGATAATACATTTGGACATGCAAGCAAACTTACTGCCAAAAAAATTACATTTTTGCATATTATTTTTTGATTTTTTGCGATTTATTCATATACCGCACAAAACAAGAGCGCACAAAATCAGGTTTGACTGTACATATATATTTTTATATGCGTGTGGCGCCATCTATTGATGGCGCAAAATTAATTAGGCCGTGAAGCGCGTTTAAATATAATTGAAATGTGGCGCCAACTATTGATAATCGTTTTAAATTTTATGACATTCGTTATAATTGTATGTCACGTGACGTGTTGTGATTAAGCCAAAATTATGAAAGGTTATTACTCGAAGGTCTAACAATGTCATCGATTTATTACAGCGCTACATTATTTAGTGCATACTTTTTATTAAATTTTAATTTAGAATAAACAGTGATTATCCGTAGACCGATTAACCGGAATCATGCAATCATGATTTGGCTAATTATTCGATTGAATTACTCAAATAATATGATCACTATCATATACGATGAACAAACCGCTGTCACGCCGGCGTGACCATGGCAGTTAAAATGTTAAAACCTACATTCAATTGCAAGCCATTTTTTCATGATTTAATTCTAAAATCACAATTAAAGCTCAAGGAGCATGATGCAAAAGATTCAGAATTGATTTATTTTATAGGGATAACAGTTAACCGATCCGTCATGGCTGCTCGAAAACAATCGCGTCGTCTGAAGGGGTCCATTTATAATGGAAAATATACCCCAAACATTTCAAGTCAAGATATTGATAAATTCTTCATAAATATCTTGACTATTTTTAAAAATTGATTATTCTAAGAATAAATATAGTTACTCATGATAGGCTTCAAAATTTGGTCGATATATTGGATTTTTTACTAATCCATATGACGCGTAAATAACAACGCTCTCGGCGATGTTTCGCCGCAGACTATACTCTGGCAGCACATGTGAGTCGCAGGTTTCACTAGCACTCAGCACATCGTACCGGATGCGAGCGAGTGCAGTATTAACACAAAAAACTAATCATTTCTCTATGTTTTTCTCTGGTTTGGGTTTTGAAGTCGTGTACAGTGGTAACATTAGGCCGCCCTTGTTTTCCCACTCACAAACTTTAAATTCGGCATTTTCATTTATAGATTTTTATAAAAAAAATTGTGTGGTAAAAGTAAAAAGAAAATTAATGCGAGAAAAAATTGTTTAACCCATTCACATGTCAGTGTTATGGCTTGTAGGTAACATGCATATATTTTCGATATTGCAAGTTAACCGCGACTGAGCTAAGTTAGTAGTCGGATAGGTGCCCGACGAAAACTATGAATTCAGGGAATTCTTTATAACACTGGCCAGGAGGTATGTAAGAGGAAGACACCCATTACCTCCGCACGTTTTATAAAAACTAATATTTATGTGGGTAGTTTGGCGCGTTGGAATTAATTAATTTAATGCCACCTATCCCGCGTTGAATAAATATTTATAAAACAAATAATATTATTTCAATCCAACTGAAATAATATAAACAATTAACCTGTGTCGTGGTTCGACGCTAGGGGGAATATTAATTGTATCTTTACAGTGTTTAATATAATATATAAATAAAAATATGTATAAAATGTTTATCAAAAATCTTTATATGGATGAATGGCGATTTGGATTCTTTCTGTCATGCTATTCATTCATCGTAGACAATAAATAAATAAATAAATGTCACAGCAGCTTAAAAACAAGAGAGTCGTCCGAAGGGAGACTATCAGAGATCCCAAGCATTTCAAGTCAAGATTTTGACGAAGAATTCATCGTAAAAATGATTTTTACTAATTAAAAATTGTTAGTTAAATTGATTTTTTTACTAATTAATATGACGCATAAGTGACGCGCGAACTCAGCGATGTCTCGCCGCAGACCGACCGACCGACACGCCAACGATTGAGTCCTCGCCGCACGTGTCATTAGTACGTTTCACTCGCATTTGGCACATCCTACCGGATGGGAGCGAGAAAAAACATCGCGCCAGTGGCGACAGAAGCGAATATTTTTGTTTTTATTTTTTTCCGCAATTGCTGACAATAAAGGTCAATGATTATTTATAATATTTATTCTTTAGACTTTTTTAGACCAATACAAAAAGTTTGCGACAAAAACTTGGGGGTCCTACATCGGCACGTTTATTAATAAAACTCATTGAGTGAATTGTATATCTATATTTTTATCAGCTATCAGATATATTATTATTGGCGTTATTTTAAACTCTAGTATCACTTGCCACTTGATTATTGATTGATTAAATCGAGAACTTGAGTTAGAATTGTGATTCGACGATTTGACATTATTTAACGTTTTTAAATTAATGCAAATCTCAGGTTGTTATTGTTTTCTGTTATATTTAATTATTGAAAATATTGTTTGTGTTAAAAATAGTAATCAGAATAATAAATATACACCAATCCCTCGATTTACGCGGTACCCATTTTACGCGGTAAGAAAAAACAATATTTTTTTTAAGAAATCAAACATGGCAAGTGTCACTCAAATGCATATATTGCATCAGATTACTCCCACTTCAACGTCCAGACGTCTGTAACCCCCAAGTTTTGCATTTCTTGCAAAACTTAGAAACTGAATGAATCTACTGTTCGTACAATTAAAAAAAATCAAAATAGCACTGTTAGAAAGTGTCACCTCGGATCCTTGATCGGTTCTAAATATACCTCATACGTTAGAGATGTTATAAAATTTAAATGTCGATTTATTAAATATATTTTTTAATAAAACTGTATTTTTTGTATGCCTCGTTTTTTGCGCGGATTTTCTGGAACCTATCCCCTTACTTTATATGAACTCGAAGTCTCGATTTACGCGGATTTTTATTTTCTAGAACCTATCTATCATTTTTGTATAAACTACCGCGTAAATCGAAGGATTGGTGTAAGATCAAGTCAAGTTCACTATTACCATTGACCAATTGATATTTTTATGCGCTTTTTTTACTTCAATGAAAAAAATCTGCCTCAAATTTATTTCCGCTATATATATTTTTTTAAATATTATACAGCGAGTGAGAATGTGGCTTTACATTTGTTTTTACATAGCACATGACCTTCAGATTTAGTCGATTGATGATTCTATTAATATTACCACAACATTGTCGGTCTCCGAAAATAATTCCACAACCAAACGAATAGACTCTCTAATCTAGATCATTTAGTAATGAACTAAATTAATTCATTGGATTAATACTCACAGTTTTATATCTTGGAAATCGGCAATATTTCTCGACGTATTCGTGATGTATAGCATCCATTGCTTCAGTCACAGTGCAGTGTTTCTAAATGCAAAAATAAAAAAGATCAAGTGTGAACGTGGCTTTATAACTGGTCTCATGGTCGGCGACCTTAAAATTTAGTTTTTATATCGATATATCATCAGTTGTTCATTGTATGTCGAGCGATACGTACGTGGATATTTTTTAATAAATTCAGTGATGTGTGAAAAATTCTAATCAATCAAAATATTGCAATAAAATGGCAAAGAACAAATATCTAGTGCAATATGCGGCCGGAATATGCGGTAAATATTTATATATTGACATATACATTTTTAAATACATAAACATTTTATCTAATAATAATATTACAATGATGTAAATCGTAATTGTAATCGTAAATATTTAACTTTCAAATATCTAGGTCAATAAAGTGACAATTTGATAACAAAATAAAATTGATTGATTGCCTAGAAATGTCTTATTAGAATTTGATAATTGCAATACGACACTACAACAAAGGATCATTAAAATAATTATATTGAGTTGTTCGGAAAGTGATTTCGTTTCTTCCCAACAGAGGAATTAAATGTATTTTTTCACAGCCAACTTCACACTTAAGGCGCATAATCATTATATATTTTGACAGCTGATATAGCAAGGCTTGCTTGTGAAAAA
>JAGXCT010032803.1:0-17204 GCA_022495035.1 Philopotamus ludificatus
GAGACTGACTCACCGAACCCCTGGGGTTCGATCGAACCCAGTTTAAGAACCACTGATCTATAGGGTTTGAACCGACATACGAATAAAAAAATAGATTATTTTTTTAATTAAATAAAACAATATCGTTTAACTTATTTGCTAAAATATCCTTTGGGATAATACGTCTGGCCCACGAAGTGGAAAAGCTTAAGATTTTAGTGAAGGCAAATTAAAATTATTGTTTGATTTTGATCTTATTCAAACCTTCGACGAATTAAGCTAGAAAATCGGATCTTTCTTGTCTATGGTGCAGTTTTATTTAAATCAGATCGGAAAAGTGAATAGTATGCCGTATGAATTCCTCCCCGTTAACAAAGAAGCGCGCGAGAACAGTTCTTTTTTTATCACGACAATGAACCCACCATTTTTTTGTCACCAATTCTAACAGGAAAGGAGAAGCGGATAGTGTTCGAAAATATTAGTAGAAAAAAACAATGGGTTCCAAAAAAATAAACACTCATACCGACGCCAAAACCAGGATTAATGTTATGCAAGGTTCTTTTGTACATACGGTAAAATATTTGGGGGATCATTTATGAATTATTAAAACTGAGTGACAACAATATCATCCGAAGTCTATTGTCAATAATTGGTGCGACGCAGCTTGAAGGGAAAAAAGTCTCAATTCAGTCAATTGGAATGAAATAGGCAAGAATGAATTAAAAAATCCAAGAGCTGAACTAAGAAGTGCTACTACCCTTGTTTTATTTATCAGATATTGCTTCATCCGACTATCATCTTATCAAATCTATAGAGCACTTCTTAAGAAAAAAAACATGTTAAAAGTCATCTTAATCAATGTTTTAATTCAAATCCAAGTGTCACAAATGTGGTATTAGAATTGAATAATATTGAAGATGTTCAATAATGATCGAAATTATATTTTATAGCTTTCAGTGAAATGTTTTAACACCCAGTTCACCTAATATTTTATTTTTAGGTAATAATTATATCCATTTAAATGAAAAAATATATATGTTAAAACATTTAGGTAAAATAAAAAAAATCTTGTATAAAAATTTCATCTATATGCATTTGAATATTTTTCATATTGCATGAACATATGTATGTATATATCTTTGTATAAAAATAAGATTTTTTTTGTACGCTAGAACAAGAGGAGAAAAGAGGAGAGCTAGAGGATACATAGTTAATACACGTGCACGTGGCCGTTGATTATATTCAAAAGTTTTCAGGTGGGCAAGTTATTTTTTCAGAGGTGCTCTGGGATCTCTACTTGCTTGCATGGTGTTATTAACTTTTTTTACGGTTCTCCATGGCTTCTAACCCCCCCCCGGCTTAAATATTCCTGCCACCATCCCGTCCTCTCCCGGTCTCATCCTACCGCCGTGGAGAAAGTGACTTGTGCCGATGAACGTTTACGGGAAAATTCGATACGGGACCGTCTCAAATTAATTTCCCAAGCGAAACATGAATTTCTTAACCGCTTAGAGGCTATGCACATCCGTGTCGCATGGTGTGGGGTACTTTTTACATTTTTTACGATGTCAACAACTTATTTGGCGTGAAAAGGGCGCTCGACATAATCTGCCCACTTGCCTGGCTGAAAATCAGCTTACCTGCTCTATAAAATATTTATCCAGGGTGCGCGTTGCAGTGTGAGGACTTGCGCCATTTTTTTGCACGGGAAATGTCGACACCTTTTTCTTTTAGCGACACGTTACATTCTGATAAATTTTATCAGTTATTATTACTAGCATTTCATAATTGGTTTGCCGTGAAAGGCGAAATCAAATTAATATCAGGGTTAATTTAAATATAAATTCAACAGTGTCTATAAAAAAGGTTAAAAATGCCAGTCTGTGTAATTGAGTGCTTAGAAATATGGTTTTATTGATTTTTTAACAATAGTGACAGCTTGTTTTGTTGCCGTCTCCTTCTAATGCATTTTGTCTCGGTCACACCATGCGCTAGGTGACCTCTTACTATCGATTTTATTATAATCGATACTTAATAACCCTGGTCTGTGTAATTTCCACGTAGAAATGTGATTTTATTTATTTTTATAAATAAATATTTTATGGTAACTTTAATATATTCATTTTTTTTTTTTAAAAAAAAAATAATTTAATTTATTACATTTATTGTCTGATCACGCTGCAACCCTCGTTTGTCGTTTTATTATCGAAATTTGTTTATTTATAAGATTACCAGAGAGAACGACGGGCTCCTCTCTGGACATGTTGACACTCGAAACCACGTTATTCCACTGAGCGCGTACAAAAATTCAGTGGCAACGTTGACTTGCTAAAGATAATATTTGTATAGAGGAGACGAATAATGTTATTTTACTAAAAACTGGATTGTTTTCTTGCCGTTTCCTTCTAATATATTCCTTCTAGGTCACAAACGGTCGTTGACCTTTTACTATTGATTTTTATATAATTATTGTAAAAAAAATGTTTATCACTAACAACGGTTTGTTTTGTTGCCGTCTTCTTCTAACATATTCCGTCTCTGTTACGTACGGTTGCAATGGTTAGATTATATCCGTCCGTAATGATTTAATCATCCAGTTATATAAAAAGAAGTATCGAAAAGAAAACCATTTTTATATTGTTTCGCAATGCGACTGTTTAAGATTATTTATTTTGTTGTCCTATTAATATTTTGTAATAATTAAATAATATATTACATTCAACTTAGTCAATGAAATAATATAGTAAATATTTAAAGTAAAGGTTTGTGGAATTTTTTTTAAAATAATAATATGTCTTTTATGTTGTCATAGTAAATGAGTCATAGATTTTTTCGCTGTAATTTGAACAATAAAAACTGAGTAAATACTATTAGAGATAGTTTGCGCCATTTATTACAATAAAACATGAATATTTTTAAATGTTTTGGAAAAAACTCTAGACACATTTTATGGAAGGATCATATTACACTTTTTAAAATATTTAAGGGATTATATAAAAATGTTTGTAATAATATTGCGTGCAGAGCTTAAATATTATTTAATAACATATTATTATTTATAAGATAATGCTAAAATAAATTTTAATTACATAATATGAATAATAATATTATATATAGATTTGACATGACATTGAAGTTAAAAATATAATAAATAATTTAAACAAAGAATGTTACATAAAATATTAATGTTAAAATAAATATTACTTACATATAAACAAAAACTAATAATATTGTTTTAATATTTATTTTGTTTATATAAAACGATTCAATTATGTTTTAATAAAGAACACAGTTTTAAAAATATTTACAATCAGACATAATATAAATATTATTACCTCTATCTAGCGAATGATTGAAATGAATGTTTTAAAATTACAATATTTCAGCAATCAGTTATTTTCCAATATTGGGGTATACAAATTACAATAATTTATATTAAATTTCAGCAAAAACTTATTAATTCATATCTATTAAGCACGATAACTTTTTAATGTATAAATCGAGCAGGTAAATTCGTTTAAATTTTGTGCTCATTAAAAAATAATACGCTTGAACATTACTTCTCAGTATTCGTAAACTTTAGAATATGTTAATATTATATTATATGAACAATTTTGATATTTTCCCCTTGGAACATCGTTTTAATACACCGCGACCCAACAAATAGCTCGCCATCTACGTCGAACATCAAACTCCTCAGGATAAACTTCCAAGATATGGATGCTCGGCACAGGTTGAGTTATCTTAGCCATCGTAAAAGTTGATCCAAACTTTTTGAAAAGGCTTTACATTGAGGCGAATGTTTAGTAATTAAGGATTTCACGTGTTTCCAGACAAACTCTCCAGCCTTTCGTTTTATTTAACGTTGCTGCTAATCCAGGCCGCGTATACAAACATACCAACTTTGTATGGGCTCAAGTGGGTGAGATTCCAGATATCCGATCCATATACTTTTTTTTTAAATATATATATATTATCAAAATAAATCACGCCTCGATCCACTGTGCAATCGTGGCGGGATGTTTAAAACAAAATATATATTTTTATTCGCCAAAGTTGTCATGGAACTTGATTACCTTTAATTTTCAGGATAAGTTAAAAAACTCGAAGACTTTTCATAGATTTAATATGAGTTTTTTCTTCATAGACTCGGCCGAGGGGATTTCCGCGACGCGCTTCAAATGTAAATGTGTATAATGTGATTTTTGAACAAAGGCCTTTTTCTTCCGAGAATATTGAAACTTTTAAAGGCAGTGTAGGTTGAAGGGGAAGAATAAAAGAGCTATTTACGGGGAATTTGTTTGATTTAATCTCTGTGAGTATAAAGTCAAAATCTAGCCAAATACATTTAATACTAATAGAAAAATTTGATAAATACAAGATAAAGGAAAATAAATACATCATACTAAAAGATATTTATTTTAAATAGCAATTAGCTCAAAGACTTCATCCTTACATCCAACAGGATGATTATGAATAATGAAATACATACAATAATCTATAGATAAAACTAATAATAACGTATTATATATTAGTTAAATAATTTAAATATTTATTTGCACAATATGTTATTGTAAAATAATCTAAAATAATTTATATCCATTATATATATTAATATTACAATAGGTTTAATGGTAATAAATAAACAATGACTAGTATACTTGGATTTAAATATAAGCAGTTATCAATTATTGTAAATGAAAAGAATACTTTTTATAAAAAAATGTAAAAAATACAGAGCAATAATATTTGGTGTTTTTTTTGCTGATTTTTTGTGTAGGAAATATTAAATAAGCCTATTATTTACCTTAAGTTTATAATTTAATAATGAAAGTCTAAGAGAATGTTTTTTTAATTGAAAGATAAATTGTTTTAATTTTGTAAATAATATTCTATATTATAACATGAATTAAATATTGATTAAAATTTGCAGGAAAAAATTCTGATATCTGATAAATTATGATTTAGAATTTTTAATTTTCGCTCATTTAATCTCTTACTTAATTCTGGAATATAATATGATATCTAAATAGAATAAAAAAAAAGTTTTTGTCGATATTAAAATAGTTCTATATTCTATCATTTTTTTAAATGCTAAAATTAAAATATTGTTATAATATTGGCTTTGTAATGTACAGTATTTTTTTGTAGGGCATGAGATAAAAAAATCCCAGAGATATAAACAATGGCGGCTCGTGAGCAAACTATTTGAGGGTGCAGCAGAATATTAAAAATTAAAATATAAAAATGAGGTGAGGTAAAAATACTATATAATATTAACATATATATTATATTTATATGTTCGTACACATGATACATATTCAATAGACATGTATATATTAGTTTATATTTTATATTTTTCCCCAATTTGTTTGGGGGTGCTGCAGCTCTATAGTGTATATGGAAGAATCGCCTGTGAATATAAAAAAAATAAGCACAGTTATGCCAAAGCTGGAAAATATTTTTTTCTTTCAGGAAAAAAAATGCGTCGAACGTAGACACAAATTTTTGAATACGTTAGGGGCGTTTGACAGAATGCAGACCCTGAAAAATTTTAATTGCAGTTAATGAACGACAAGTATTTATCTCGCAGATTTCTCATCCCGCCCAACTTTTTTACACTGTGAAAATTGCGAAAGCAAACTTTGCGTCGCAGCGGAATACTATTAGGGCTTACGTAGTTCTTCAAAACTTTTCCTAACTGCCTTCTTAGTTATAATCGCTAACTCGGCAGAAACGGTGTGTCTGAAGAATTTCCAGTCGCCGGTCTCCTCGACGGCGGCAACAAAAAGACAAGGGCGAGAGACCGACGTTGGCGAAATTGCGACGACGAATTATTTCCATAATACGTCCGACTGGAAAACGTATTAAAATTAAAAGTCACAGTTATATTTTTAATATGTTTAAAAATTTCACCGCGGCGGAACATTCGGGGAATGCGGCTTTGGCCCGGTTATGCTACACGCGGGGTTTCCCCTTTGACGACACGTTATTACCAAAACGGATGTTGGCTTCCTGTTTAATATTTGACCGTATGAAGAAATTGTTCCGGATTATATAGCGATGGCGGAATATTAAAATATGAATACCGGTGTATATAATCAGCACAGCAGCGGGATCAGTAAAAAATATATAATAAAATGTTTACAAAAGTATTGAAAATATTTTTTTAACAATAAAGAAAACTCTATAACGTGTTATCTCTATTCATAATATAGTTTTGGATTTTTTGTTCAGGAAAGCAGATTTTGAAAAAAAATCGGCCAATTAGACCGATTTAAGTTGCTTTTACATCAGGTGATTTTAACTTTACGCAACGAAAATCTTCCCTTAACTCTGACAAACATCGCACAAGCAATATACGACAACAGAAATAATTAATGCCACATGTTTGAATAAATAAACCATAAATTATGTTGATAATTCTTGTCTCCCATAATGCGAAACGTATTCCTGTATTTTCCGGAGTCCACTGTATTGTATTAAAAAAACTGTATAACTAAAAGTATGTATTGGGTAAAGGTCTATTGAACTTTAACAACAGGTTATGAGATTTTGGTGTCTTTCTGTAGATATTTAACATTTACTATCTAAAAGTTTCATTACGTTAACCCTTTCAATGCGGCGGGTCTAAACACAATTCTGCATATGAGTGCGGCGCCGTTTTGACCAAATTATTTTTTTGGCGAGGTAAATTTGTATTCAGAGTTTACCGCTATTTTAGACCATTTTCCTATGAGAGATTTATGCAAACATGTTGATTAGGATATGCTCTTTCATCTCGACTAAAAAAATAAACTTGATTCGATTTATTTTCGTAATAATAAATTGAACAAAATATCAATTGTTCAAACAGAGATTAAGCGAGAAAAAAATGAGAATGCGAATCTAAATCAAAAATGCGAAATGCAATTTTCTTATACCATTACATCCGTACACGTGTACGGTGGAACATAACAAAATGGAACACTTTAACAAATCCCCTGAGTCGAGATACGTCACCGATACCACTGCGGAGATTTCTAAATCGTTACTATTCATATTTCACATATTACATGGTTCCTATAAATTTCAGATATTTTGTATACGGCTGGATAGCCGTATTTATTAGCTGATTTTTTTAAAAATAAACACCATCACTAAACTCGGTCTAGTTTACATGTAAATCTATCAAAGCAAAGTTTTAAAGAATCTCGCGCATGTACGGCATGCGGCCGCACCCTGGACCACGATTTGTATGCGCATGTACGTCATGCGCCCCGCACTGAAAGGGTTAAATAGCACCGATATGGTATATGGAGAAAAAAAGTGCAAGAGCTTAAAAATATAGATATTTCAAGGCCTATGCCAATCGCTACTATTGATATATATATATAGAGTAAAATGTGTATTCTGTATAAGTTTTTTTTTAAACATTTTAAGAAAATTAGAGATATATAAAAGAATTATGAATGTCATTATCAACTATTTCAATAAACAGGTTAATTGGAGGCTTTAGATTCAATTGAAAACATCTTTATTAGCTAAATTAATGTTAGGGATAAAATAAGAAAAAACGGTTTTATTGTAATATGAATACACTGTTACTATAAACTGCTTAGAATTAAGTTCTAATCAATTTATAGTAACAGTGTAATTAATAAATATATTCTTAAATTGTGTATATTTTGCAGTAAATATTAAACATTAATCAATTACCTACAAAAGTTGTAAATTTATAACCACACACTTTATTGTAAAAGAGTCATAAAATATTTCAAATAAATAGTTTTATTGCTACAACTATCAAGTATCTAACCATAAAAATATTTAAAAAAAACAAATTGTTATAAAAGTTACAGAGCCGATCAAAGACGTAGTTCCGATTAACGTGAGATATGCGCGCCCCGGACATACGCAAAAAGGCTTTTGACGCAGAATTCACGACCCCCGTAAGTAATGAGTTAAATATTTTTTAATAAAATAAAATTTAATTGAATCATTATATTATTGATATTAATATATGTTAAAATATAAAATCTGGTGATACATATTATAATTAAAAACTAGCAATAATATGAATTCGGTTATATTTTTACAGCCGTTACGCAGTGAAACTCACGTTTCTAACAGAATTCTAAAGGTAAATTCTGACTTAAGAAGATGAACAGCCCATGCAGCTTGAAGCTCGTTTTCAAACAAAGACAGTTTATCCGTCTTATTTCTTTAAATTATTAAGCTCGATACCCCGGCGGAAAGTGCAGGACCCTACCTGAACAATACAAGCCCCCCAAGAAGAAAACATCTTATCAATACCGGAGGATCACAAAAGATTTTCTCGTGATTTTTCCTCGGCGCATCTCCCCGGGGACCGTTTTAAACGAGCTCCGGTGCAATTGTTTTTATTTTCCATTCTGTCCGACGGTGCATCCGGAATGGATCATTTCAAATTGTGAAAATGTTCCCAAAGAATTGTTATAAATGGCAGGGCACTGCGAATAAGATTGAATAGAATGGATAAACGGAAACAGTAAATATATATTTTCTTGGAAAGTATACACATTTCAAATTGTAATATATTTATATATAACAGAAATATGCTTAAATTATACAGAAAAAAAATAATAAAAAAAATGGGTCGCGTTCAAAGGTTGATAATTTCTATGGGACGCTGGATGACTGTGGTGGTGCAAACTGCAACAATCGCAATGCAACTAGACATTATTGCGGTTGTTGTAGGTGACAGGGATTGGGGAGGGTAGAAGGGAGCGGGGTGTCTAAACAAAGGCTGTAGTCGAATACATTGTTTTCTATGATTATATTATATAACTTATATTTTAATGATGCAATTAAATTTAACTTTTCATTCGGTCTGTAAACGCGTAGACAACATCTTTAGAAAATCCGTTTTGCCCGATATTTGGATCATTAAACCACTCCGGAATACAAAAAAAAAATATTACAGGATTAAAGCTTGTTGGTATAAACATAAGAAAGTCATTTACATCGACGCCCTCGAAAACTTTTCATCCGCCCCTCGTGACGCGACGCCGCCGACGCTTTTAAATGCAGCAAACGGCGCACTTTATCAAACGAATCGGCATAATTTATTTTAAAATTAATTCATTTACATAATGGAGTTACAAAATGGTAAAAAGCGGGGCGGGGGAGGGTGTTAAACTCTAGTAAGAGGTAAGACGCAACATAAAAAAGGGCCTTAAAATATTTATAAGGAAATAAAAGGTAACAAATAACGCCGTTCCGACGCAGGCCAAGAAACAAGTAATATCGCTCGTTTACTAAATTCATACCATAAATAAAATGAAATCGCCCAGCTATTAGGGTAATAGAAAAGAGAAGCTCGTACTACTCTGAACATGTACACGGGGAGAGATATGGTCTCTTCAGCGGTGGAGTCGTCAACTGCGGTCCGCGGTCTACCGAATGTTAAAATAGCAGATTTCAATCTGGATGCATTCCAATATATATTAAACTGTTGTAGTAATTGTTTGAAATAATAAAAAAACGTTTACGTACTTAACGTGTTAGATACAATATGAAAATAATTTTAGTTTCAGTTGATACAAAATTTTCATTATCAATTTTTGAGAACATTTCACAATCATTTTGATATGAAAAAAAATTAAATCTCTAAAAAAAATTGAATGTATTAATAATTGTCAAATTTTTTAGAGTATAATTAGAAATATTTTATTAAATATAGTGACGGATATAAAATTGAACGTACCTGGCCGCTATATTACCTATCTGCTCCGAAATCGACACTCTTCTTAGAGTTATTGATCATGGAAAAGCGTTTTCCTTCAACCATTTCACCAAGAGTGTAGGAGGGAACCAAAGCGCTCAAAAAATCTACGCCCGAGAGCGCGTGAGAAATATCCGATCATCAAACATCCACAGTCAAATTTTTCATTTGATCTAAAAGGCGCAACTACTTTATGGCACACCGCATCCGGTTGTAAATTAATTAAATGAGGAAAGGGATGACAGTGTTACCTATGCAAAGAATGTTACGCAGTGCGTATAGCACTAACGAGTGCAAGGGCGTCGAGTGAAGAATTTCAAATAAAAATAGTATAGTTTCCATATAAATAAATAAAAAAACAATCGAATTGAATTATTATTAACTTTATTATAAAATTAAAATGTATGTGAAGTGCTGTTTTTAATTACTACTGTATTTAATTAAAACATAAGAAGCCAAGTTTATTCGAATGCATTTTTGCAATGCAGTATATATTTCATAAAGTTTCTGAGGTTTCTTGTTTAGGTCTGCTATCGTTGATATAAAGCAACATGGATAATTAATTAACGAAGAAGAATGACAATTATTTAGCTCAAATTATGTTGACGAACATTCGTAGACATAATAAAGATAAAATTATTGGTAAAAACGATGCGTGACGTTAATTTTTAACCATAAACCAAGGGAAAGTACCATTGGATTCAACCACGAAATATGGGATTGTATAGAAATTATTTATTATAAAGTTCTTAAATATGGCCAGATAATTACGATGTCTCGCCGCAGAATGAGCTCTTACTGCATGTGTCTCTCGCAGATTTCACTCGCATTCAGCACATCGTACCTGATGCGAGCGAGAAAAAACATCAAACAGAATCGAATGCTGTCGTTTTTTTCCCCGTAATTGCAGATAATATAGGACAATGATTATTTATAATTTTTTAGACAAATACAAAAAAAATTATGAAATATAGGATTTGTCAATATATTAATACAGTTATTCAAGAAAAACTTAGGTCCCTTGAAAGACCTCATAGGCACAGCTAACACGATAATGAGGGACTTTCTACAGTTATACTAGGGATAAATTAATGGATACGAATGACCTTGCTTAATCGAATTTATTTAAGAAAAAACAGAGTTATAGCTTATAGATATTATTTCGATAATGCAAGTAAACCGCAACTGAGCCAAGTAAGTAATCGGATAGGTGTCCGACAAAAACTATGAATTCCTCAGAAATACTAAACTAATAAAAGTATACTTTTACATTTAATTTATCATTTTCTCTAATCAAAATTGTAAGGTTTAAGAATATGCATATTTTTTCAAACTGTGATTTATGTCCAATTGCAAGTTTTTTATTGTGTTTAAACCACTCCTCCCTGACATATTTTGCCACGAAGACTCTTTACTATTCCCGAAGATAAAAAAATATTTACAGGATGTCCCAAAAATATACACAGATTAAATGATTATAACTTCAGTTTTTATTCATGTATAATTAATATTTAAAATGCAAATGAATCTATATAAAATGTATAAGTTTTCCTCGTGTTCAAATTTTTTATTTATAACTAGTATTGTGGCTTGTAGTTATTATTATATATTATTACCTCCTTATGTAGGTAGTTTGGCGCGTTGGAATTAATTAATTGAATTCCATGTATTCTTTGTTGAATAAGTAATTAAAAAACTTAAATCAAACTGAAATAATATTAAAATTAAGCAGTGTCGTGGTTTGACACGTGGATGGAATATTAGTGTGAGTGACTCATTCCCTTGTATCATAATGTGTCTTTAGAATCTTTATCAAAATTTTATATGGGTGAATGGCGCTTTAGAATCTTTCAGTTATGCCATCTATCCATCGTAGTAAAATAAATAAATATTGCAGTACTCTTTATTTGACAAAAATATTAGGAATATCGAAGAAGGGAAAAGGGGGATCAACGTCTATTTTTCGTCCAAATTAAGATTTGGAAGCAAATGGCATATTAAAATTATCAGAAAGATGAAAAAATTGTATCTATCTATAATTTATAATAGATAGGGTAATATATATTTAAATAATAAGTTTTTCGACATTTTCGTCGGGCTTACAAAAACTACTAAAAACAGTTTGCATATTTTTTCAGAATAATAAAGTGTCTGTTATCATTAAACTTCATTAAAAAAAAATAATAATTTGAAAGTTACTTATTAATTACTAACTATGAAATATTATAAAATATATGTATCTTGGATATTTTTTATATTAAATATAAATATATTTTAGAATATATTCGTCCGCCACTGGAGTGGTAAATACGTATGACCGTAGTTTCCAGCACACCTGTACACTAATCGCGAATTCTGCAACGGTCATGTGACACAGCCCGGGCGTTAATGTGACAATAATTATGGTTCTGTTTCCTCCCGGTCACCCTACTAATTGCACGCTTTGCACGGTCCAACACCGAATTGTACACGGTCTCGAAACACTTTTATTCAGCTGAAAATTGCAAATGTAATCCGCGAAAATTTCACGGCGCACCTCTAATCCTGAAATAAACAAGTGGTACATGTATGTGTTTTTTTTTATGTTTTCCAGCATGAATGGTATAGTTATTATCGCCGGAATGGATGATATTAAATGTGATATACGCGGCATATGATGATGATCACGAAAAATGTGGAAAATATATGTGTTGCTATATAATATATGTACATGTAGCTAGATAAAGGTCGAAGAATTCAGGTCAAGAAGACGCGAGACGTATCTCTGAGAGAGGGCTATTTAATATTTATAACGTACGAAAAAAATCCATCTCGGCAGAATTTAGTGAAACTTCAAATATCATAAATACGGTATATGTTTTAATAATGTACCGTCGTATAATGTACATTTTTTATATGTAATCTAAGAATATTACGTTGTTTTTCTTGGCAAGATTTTTTTCGATTATAGTATATTATTTAGATATGTATGAACACATTTTTTTTTGAAATATATTGAAAATTTTATCGATAATGTTGTAAAATTATTATACATTAAGAGATTGTGATAATGTTTTTTTGTTTAATAACACTATGATATAAAACATGTAAAATTGTGTAACAAAGCTGGACGCTGTTCTAAGATGGCGTCATATTTTCGTCCTTTGCCCGGTCGCAGACTGCGTAATGAAGTACTTATTACTACATTATGCAATATTTGTCAAGTTTCCGAAAGAGCACGGTCACAATATATCCGAAACCCTTGGCACGGTACACGCCGGCAACTGGCCTCTATCGTATTCTTGGACCCCTTTCTGTGCCCAGTGTCCGAGGGTTAATTCTGCGAAACACTTGTACACTCGGACGCTATGCAAATCTGGTCCGTGTAAAGTTCACCAGCTGTGACAATGGCGTGTTTTGTCCGAACCCTTGTTTTGTTACCAGATTAAAGGCGAAATCGTGCATTCCTTGGCCCGTCTGAATTATTCAGAGCGTACGGGTGCCGGTGTGTGTATATCAAAAAGCTTAATAGTCGAAACGGACGGGTGACTGATGGCAGAAAGGCGTATCTCCATTTTCAGCTTTCGTATATTGTAAAGCAATCATAGGCCACGTATAATTAAAATAAAATATAGACAATTACATCGTACAATTACAAGACCACGCAAGCTTTAATTTTTATGCTAAATAATCCTAAATATATTAATTTTTATTACAAAATATAGTCGTATCGTCGTGGATCAAAATAAGACAATCCTTTAATAAATAACTTTTTTTGTCTATTTAATAAATTTCAAAACAAAAATTTACCTTTTTCACTTTTTATGAAGTGCAAAAGTTCTTTATCAACTGAACAGTGATGCATATATCTAAATACATGATAATGCGTAGGAACCAAATTAGGACCTGATGTTAGGAAAATTCTGTTCTTTCCATGTCAACTGAATACAACAGAAAACGAAAATTACAATAAATATGATGGTCAATATGACAACATAATATAATGAAAAACAAAAGGATTTTTTTAAATTATGATTCAGATATTCTTGTACATTTAAGTCTGAACTAAGACTTGCAATTCACCGCCAAATTGCAATAACCGATAAGCGGTAAATAATTTCTCCCATTCGGCTCTCACTCGCTGAGGGCATGGACCTTACCAAACTCTCGCATGGTAGTCGAGGCAAAGGAACCTGAGTCTCACACGTGACGTGAGGGCTCCCCTTTCGTGTCCATACCGCGGGGACCTGAGCCGTCTTGGTATGCGGTTTTTTGTAAAGAGTTTCCCTCTCTTGGCCATTGCTGGCATTGGACGTACATCTTCTACCATGTTGGTATCGGATTTTACCCTCTCGACTGTGTCCAGGCAAGTAGGAGGGGGTTTGCCGCTAGATGTGCATATGTATGCCTGTGTATATCTATATAGGTGTGCGTGTGTGGTTGCTCGCTACTCGTCACTCGTTGCTCGTTAAAAGCAGATAACGCCTTAGAGAAGATTAGATTCAATACTAGTTGGTCCTCAAGTCATCAGATGTTGAAATGCAATGTTAAAATATTTGCCACGATTTTTTTCGAGTTTAAAATACGGCATTACTCTATGAATAACATTGTTTATATCTTTTTTTGGTTTATCCACTTTATTTTTGTTGTTTATTTTTATATTTTTGTTATTTATTGTTAATTTAAGCCCTTTCTTCAAGTGTTAATATTTTGTCTATTTCTATCTCATCTTCTTCTCTGTTTTTTTGTTCATATTCATGAAAATACATGCTTAGTTATATCTATGATTTTCGTCCATTCTAACATCAAATACTCGTTCTGTCATTGATGAAAAATCGTCTATTAATAAATTACGTATTTTTGTTCCATAATCTAAGACAATTTTTCCTTATTGTATTGGGAGACTTTGGAATGTCTTTAAATCCCTTCCCATCAAGTAATTCTAAGATGTACAAAACGTGTTAAAACAGATTCCAACTTTTGCTACCATCCGGGATATAACTGCGGGTAATGTTTCATCAATTGATTTAATACAGTTCGTAATTTTAGATCTTGTATGGAGATAACTTTAATTACTGGTCAGTGTTTCAACTGATAGTTCCCCTTTCAGTGAATTAATCTTGTGTTGACCACTACACCAGTGAGCAGTAACAAACTGTGTATCAATGTTGCCAGAGTCGAAAAACAAAACACTATATTCCGCATGCAAATCTACAATAAACTTTTGTGATAATATGCATGTATCTGTACTTAATTCGCGATTAAATCATTTCCTATAATTCCGGTAATGGTGCGTTTTTATCGATTTACCGGTAAACCGGTAATGTAAGCCCTAGTCAAAACACAAGTTTGGAAATATGTGTAATATTTTATTTCTCTCTCCATTTTACTCTATGCGAAACATCGAAGGACTGAAGGGGGTCTATTTACAATGGAAAATGGACGCCCAAGCATTTAAAGTCAAGATATTGATAAATTCTTCAAGAATATCTTTATTTAAAATGTATTTTTCGAAGAATAAAAATAACTATTCATGATTTGCTTCATAACTTGATCGATATTTTGTTTTATTTTACTAATCGATATGTCGCGTAAGCGACGCGCGAACTCGGCGATGTCCCGCCACAAACTGAGGCACGCCGCCGGCTCAGAGTTCTCGCTGCACGTGTCACTAGAACGGTTTCACTCGCACTTGAACATCGTACCATATGGCAGCGAGAAAAACCTTTTTTAAAAATGTTGTGGTCCCAAATATACCTTATCGATGCGGCGAGGTTAAGCGAAAATAATCAATAATACTAAAATATATTTCATCATCATCATCATTTGCCAGTCACAAGGCTCTCACTCGCATGACAGATTGTGGCATACATTTTTAAAAATCAAGTTTGCAATCAAAGGCATTTAACATGTAAGTATATGTATTTGAATAAATATGCAAAAAACTTTTAATTTAAACTGAAATTTAATTTAATTTAAAGCTCTGCAGTTTTGATGCAAAAGAAAATTAGAATATAATGAAATGGTTTAAGCTAGTACAGATTGAAAATAAGTTATTGTTCTAGAATTTAAATTCAGTGTGAAAATTTATTTGTAATTTCATCTAAAAGTAACTCAAAATTAAATGGAATGAGGATCAATAGGATAAAAATCCTTATGTTTTTTATTTATGTTTTAGACAAATAAATCTATGATTTTAAATTATTTTATAGATTCATGTAATTCCGTTCTTTGAAATAGGTTTTGTAGTAATATAAAAATAAATAAGATTCCAATTTAATCAACTATGTAATAAGATATATATTCCCTTACTGAATCAATAAAATTCTTTCAAATCTGTATTAGGTTTTTATGTCATACCTAAAGAAATCCCTAGGCTTATTGAAATGCGCCTTGAAGATGCGTTTCAAAGTACCCCATAAGAATTGCTTTTTTATCCATTAGTGCGAATTTGCAAACTTCAGAATATAAGTAATATTCAAACAAGGTTAGGAGAATGCGGAGGATGCGGTACTCTTTCCCAATGAAGACTCTTGATCTTCTTATGTCTTTCGATTATCTTTTTTAAGTGAGATCTGGAGTGCTGTCATTTTATATATTCGTAAAGCACAGTGTGCTACTTTGTCATCATGATTTTCATAAGTTGTTAATAAATGAACAAATTAGTACTAATGTTTGCAAGCCAGAATTTATCTGAAGCCGTCTTTGTTCATTGGTATTTATATACCGTGAAAATTAGTCGTATAAATATGTTGGAGCAGGTTTTAACAAGTCTTGTCTGAAAAATGGCTAAACATATTATAATAAATAGAGAAATATAAACAAAATTACCCCTAATCATACTAAGAAAAGTATGATTGTATTATGGGTACCCTGATTTAAAATGCATTAAAGGTATTATTATTAAACAGAATCGCGTGGCCTATCTTCAACAGATCAACCGCCAATCGTAGTTCGCATGCCGGGTCATGTTAGCGATATCTAGAAGCTCAACCATAGCAGGTTAGAGTGCTGCAAGAGTGATGTGGTCGCAGTTGCAATATAAATTGGTATCATTATTTCCGGCGTTGCGGTTTTGGAGATATTCATTTCATACACGTTCAGGCACTGGAGCTCAAATTGTGAGATACGGCGGCAGCGGTGCGGTGCCGAATAATTGCTGCATCGCATTTAGTGCAGGCAAATTGCATGCTTCTGCAATGCAAATGGTGATTATTAAACTTGTTAATGCTGCTACTGTTCAAGACCGTATCGCGTTTCTTTGATACCGACGAAAAAACTAATAAATTTATGCGAGTATGAAAACGCGGATTTGCCTCGGGACTGAAGCTGTATCGACTAATCTAGCATATTAAGCCAAATTAGAATTTTATGATTATGTAGATAAAGATAAATAAATGTAAGGTTAAAGACCACTATATTTGTTCTCTCCGGATCTGCCAAGTTGTTCGAGATGATTCTGCATAAATACATATTTAACCATATTGAGTGTAGAATTATC